>JAJHUR010104313.1:0-57603 GCA_027495735.1 Lutjanus campechanus | reverse complement strand
TGAGCTGCAGAGTTTTGGGGATATTGGCTGTAGAGATGTCTGCCGTCTCTTGAACATAATGGAACTACATGTCACTTCGTTTGTGGCGCTCAAAAGAAAAAAAAATATTTTGGAGTGAACTGTCCCTTTGAAAACCATCACATATTGGTAGCAGAGAGATGATATTTAAACGTCAGCACTCAGAAATGTGAAGTGTGGTCTATAAAATGCATTATACTGCATTTTTTGACCTTTTCAAACTGTTTATATAAATACAGGTAGTATATGTTATGTAGTATATAATCTGCAAGAAATGTCATAGAAAGAAAAAAACATTTGAGACTAACTTTCATTAGAGACTCTGTTCTTTTGCCATTGTTCAACAGAGACCACATTTCACTAATTAGCTTTAATAATTAATTTCCTATAGGCAGAAAATGAACATATCAAATACCATAATTTTAACCATAAATGAATTACCATAAATTATTTAGAAGCCATAATTAAAAATGATATAATAGCACACTTGTCCCTTTACTAAAAGAGTTGTGAAATTAACCCTCCCTCTTTATATTTTTGCACACTCACAGTGAAAAAAACATTATAAAACGAACTAACTGGGGCTTGAAATGAAGTAATTTTCTGACAATGATATTTGACACAGGGAAGATTCCTACATTTTCCTCTTCTCCCTTCTCACTTCTCTCTTTTTTCTCCCTAGGGCATGGCCTTCTCTCTTCAGGAACGACAGATTTTGGGCCTGCATGGTCTGTTGCCTCCCAAAGTGGAGACTCAGGACATTCAGGCCATGCGTTTTCAGAATAATCTCAAGAAGATGACTGATCCCTTAGAGAAGTAAGGACATATTTTGCGAATTATAGCCACAGTATGGTCTTCTCCATTTTGATTTTAAGTATTTTCTTTTAATCAAAATTTTTTCCTCTATATATTTAACTTTTCCTTAACCTTTCCTCATTTTCCACACAGGTACGTCTATTTGATGGGCATTCAGGAAAGGAATGAAAGGCTTTTCTATAGGGTGTTGATGGAAGACATAGAGGAACTGATGCCAATTGTTTACACTCCTACTGTAGGCCTGGCCTGCACACAGTATGGACACATCTTTAGAAGACCCAAGTAAGCATGCAGTATAGCTATTAAAAATCAACTGCAAGGAGTCTGAGACTTAAATGTAGGTTTTACTTTGGTAGTTACTAATAAAAGCATTAATAAAAGTGATATAACTAGAAATATTTTAAGGGTTCTTCTGGATAAAATAGTGGCTTTGACTGGAGCTGTTTTTCTTAATAGTGAATGGCAGTTAAACTTGTGTCAACACCTTGACTGAACTGTCATCTTGTTTCCTTCACTAGAGGCTTGTTCATCTCCATTCGGGACAAAGGACACATTCGGTCCATCCTGGACAACTGGCCAGAGACGAATGTTGCTGTGAGTACCTGAAAACCTCACCACAGTGACACCTTTTCAGCTCTTGAATCTGCAGACTGATGATTTTAGAAATGAATTGTGAATATGGAGATGGATACTTATAAGTTGTCTTTCCATCATCATATTTTTATGCACATTTTGAAGTATCACATTAGGAAAGGTTGATGAAAACAGAAAAAGGCCAAAAAACATGCATAATTTTACAAAAACATTTTTTACACTCACTGAAGTGTTTTTGCCTGTGAAAAAGAGCTGATCCACCTAATGGGAGATGAAATAACTCCTTTTGAGTGAGTTCTAAGGTATCAAACATGATCTACAATACATCCATGATTGCTCCACACAAATGTGATGTAACCTTCCTCACATTAATACATGAAACTTACAGAAGTGTCATATTTCCCCTGTGCTTTCTACATTATTTTTCTTCATTTGTGGTTCAACTGGCTCTCTTTTAAATACATCATCTTGTTGCGTACCCTTCTTCTGCAATGGCATAATGGTTTTCCAACTGGAGAACTGGCGCCACCTACTGTTTATCTTGATGAACTAACCCCTCATAATCACACAATGGTAGTGGATGGGAATAAGCTTCATTTGCAAGCTTTCATCTTTAAAAAAAATAGAGTAAAACAAAAACATTTTTAAACAGTAAAAACTAAACTTAACAAGCAAACACACTCTGGAAGCTAACTGCAACTTAACTGAATTGAAAGAAATTAATAACAAAATAAGTCTAGAGAAGTTTTGTTAGTTGATCCATTATGTCACATTTTCTACATTTACCTGGGTACAGTCCAGTTTAGTATTTCTCACAATCCTGTGCTTGTGAAATGTTAATCTGCAGTTTTGCTGACTGACTGATGTGCCTCTTTTGCACCTCCTCTCTCTCTCTCTCTTTCTGTAGGCAGTAGTCGTAACTGATGGAGAGCGTATTTTAGGATTAGGAGACCTGGGTGTTTATGGAATGGGCATCCCTGTTGGAAAACTGTGCCTGTACACGGCATGTGCCGGCATCAGACCTGAGAGATGTCTGCCTGTGGTGATCGACGTTGGCACAGACAATGAGGTAGGAGGGCTGCATATGTATAGTTTCTGTCCACTGTGTGCCTGTACAAGCTTTAGGGTAAGATGGAAACCTCATCATCCTTTGCATGTTTGTCCTTGTTCTCCTATCAGACACTCCTGAAGGATTCACTGTACATGGGCCTGTACCAGAAGCGAGATCGCTCTCAAGCCTACGATGATCTGATTGACGAGTTCATGGAGGCTGTGGTGGACAAATACGGGCAGGACACACTAATCCAATTTGAGGACTTTGGGAACCACAATGCCTTCCGCTTCCTCAGGAAGTACAGGGAGAAGTACTGCACCTTCAACGATGATATCCAAGGTTCACTTATAATCCTTCACACAGCACCTGGGAGTTGTACTTCATCATAATGCCAGTTTACCTATTCAATTAAAATCAACAGTTGATTAAGTTTAGGCCAGTTCAGTTGGTGTTGCTTAAAGAAACATTCTGGAGGTTGTGCATGTTTCCACTCATCCCTACAAACTGCCTATCCTTTAAATAAGGGGTGTCAAACACAGTTTCATTATGGTTGGCCTTAAATGGCCAGTTGTAACTGTGAGACTGTATAAACGTATCTACTTGCTATCATATTACATAATTGGTTTTTACTAATAACTTATTCATATTAACAATAATAAATTAATAAGTAGCTCTGAAAGCAGACATCCAGGAAAAATAATGGCAAGCATACATTTATGTGTACAACTATTATAAAATTTATTTAAAAAATTAAATATAATAAGACAAGAAACCCATACCGATTTGTCTTCATGAAGCACAAATGTGTTGCTGATCTGCTTTCCCATCTCTTAATAAGTTGGCTTCTCTCTGCCTGTTCTTTTCTTGGCCATTTTGCGAGGTGGCTACTATTAATGCTGCTAACTACAGCTACTCAACTGTGCCAATACTGGAAATGGCTGATTTTCAGATAATATGTAGAATACACTGAGATCTTGCGGCTGGATGCTTTCAGTAAGCAGATATCAACATGAAGTTTATGGACATCGTACTCCTGTAACATAGCATAGAATTGTATTCCACAAATTATATTCTTTTCAAGCTACTGCAGATCAGATTAAATGAGGTGCTTGACTGGCCTTGAGTTTAAAGAGTACTTTAAATTGTTTCATTGTTGGGGATCTTAATTTTAATCACAGTTGTTGTTGTGAACTTTAAGTCACATTATTGCTGCAAGGTAATGCAGTTGTGAGCAGGGACTGTGTTCTATTCAAGACAGAGATTTATTTGTTGACTGTTGTCTTCTTCTGCATGTTTCCAGGCACTGCATCTGTAGCTCTTGCTGGTCTGTTAGCAGCTCAGAGAGCCATTGGCAAACCCATCACTGAACATCGTGTGCTTTTCCTGGGAGCTGGAGAGGTAAGATAATATTTATCCATTCATCAGTCACTTTTTTTTTTGGCCTTTTTTCTCTTTTTTTCCTCCCCAATTTGAAATATGAAAGTTCCATATATTGAAATAACTTTGTAAGATTTGTAAGACCCATGCTGCCCCCTACTGACCAGAGCTGGTAATACTAATAATAAATGATAGTCCTACAATACTTAAGAACTTTACAGAATCAAATGTGTGTTTTAAAATTCACAAAATATTCTGTTTTTTGTCGCTATTCCAAAAAAGACAACATTACTTCTAAACTGCTTATATGGCTAAAGAAAATTAATATTCCACTAATATTCCCATTTACATGCAGGTGTTCATACTCTGAAGGTGTTAACGGTTAGAGCTCCTTGAGCCATTTTGCTTGTTGTGTTAAAATAGGATTTTGTTTTCCACCAATGGCCGACTTGTTGCATGCAAGCTCATCCTCCGTCTTTCATTTGTTCAACCACCTTCTTGAGGAGGTCAGCATTGTGATATTTTTGCATATCTAAAAACCTGTTGATGTCCAAGCATTTCATAATGTTTTAAAGTAGGTGTGTTTCTCCTTCCAATTAGAAATGTGAGCTTTTCTTTTGAGAATGCCTCTTTACCCCAGCCTTGCAAACGGTTGGCTAGTTGGTTTGTTTACAACGCACAGAGCCGATTGCAAACAGGCAAGAGGCCAAGTGTCAGAAACTGTGGTAAAAACCTTAATTGAGATGCATATTCCAGCTGCACTGTATTCATGTCTAAAGAATGCTCCTACAAGGCATATCCCACATTTGTTATTCAGAAAATTCTACATTTGAAATGGAAATGGAATATGCTGTTTACATGACCTGCATCAAATTCTGAATATTGTCATTTTCAAAATAATAGTGGAAAATTAGCATGCATGTAAACAATGTCATAGTACTTTTCTGGTAAAATTATGGATTTGCTTAGTGTTTCTCATACTTGAACATAGTGGTGAAAGAGGTTCTGTTTAAATGCTTTGAATGTTTGAGTTGATGAGATTATTTTCTCTTTAGGCTGCCCTCGGTATTGCCAATCTGATTGTCATGGCCATGATGGAGACGGGGATGACCCAGGCTGAGGCCAGAAAAAGGATCTGGATGTACGATAAATATGGTTTACTTGTGAAGGTCAGTGTGTGTGACAGAGACATGAACAACCAGATCATTACATTATATGTCTGTGTGGCTTCCTGTCTGGCTCACAGTTGATAGACTGTATAAATGATGAACAGTGGTTCTACTATATTTTTATTGATTTATTGCCTCCAATGTACTGTATGTGACTCCAGGACAGACCACAGGAAACTGACACTAACCAGGAGGCTTTTGTCCATGACAGTCCAGGGAATGTACAGAGCTTCTTAGATGCTGTCAACACCATCAAACCC
The DNA here is from genome assembly GCA_027495735.1 of Lutjanus campechanus. Taxonomy (NCBI): domain Eukaryota; kingdom Metazoa; phylum Chordata; class Actinopteri; order Lutjaniformes; family Lutjanidae; genus Lutjanus; species Lutjanus campechanus. The sequence goes on along the minus strand of JAJHUR010104313.1, from coordinate 52,315 downwards.
ACAGCTATTATTGGTAAGAAACTACCCATTTTCTGTAGTTCTGTAATTGTAAAGAATCACACTATTCTTCGGAATAATCCATTATTAAGTTTAGCCATTAATCTAAAACCAGAAACCAAATAAAATAATTAATATGCTCTTGTTTATAATGTTGTTATGATTTATTTAATTGTATCTAAGCAGGAGGTTGGATCAGGTCAACTGTATTTATTATTTATATCATCCTGTCATGGCTCAATGTGCTGTAATTGCAGGCTTATGATGGATCCCAAGCACGGGGTGACCACCATTTCTTTCCTTCTTCCAGGTGTGGCAGGCGCTGGACGTCTGTTCTCCCACGACGTCATCAAGGCCATGGGAACCCTGAACGAACGACCAATCATCTTTGCCCTGAGTAACCCAACCGCTAAAGCAGAGTGCACAGCAGAGGACGCCTACACACTCACTGATGTACACACTTCTTTCTGCTTTCTTTCATGTCTGTATTTTTGACTAACTCTGAAATTAAGCATTAAAAGAAATAGTCCAGGTTTTTTTTAAATTAGGCTCTGTTGAGGCTCTGAGCTTTGCCTGCAGTATTGCAGTTGACACATCCACAGTTTGGAGAAGCAGAGAGGAGCACATATTTTTGCTACCTGAGTAATCAGTGTATGACATGTTTAGTTTATATTTTCAACACATCACCTTGGCATCAGACAGCCCCCTCCGACAGGAAACTGAAACTTTTACCTCACAGAACATGGGAGTTGCTCGTCCACTGCTGCCTCGGTTGGTTACTTTAGTGTTCAGTTCAGATTCACTGAAGTCTCACTATTAAACAAACAAAAAACAGATTGAGGCAGTGGCAGAGGAGCAACTCCTGTGTTCTGTGAGGTAAAATGACTGATTTTGTCAAAAAAGTTTGGTGGCTTTGAAGAGAGCATAGATGGCTTCAGTTTTCCAGAAGTGGTTGTCTGATGGGAAGGTAAAGCAATAAATGTAGCATACACTTAAATTGATATTTATTTATTTATTTTTAGGTGGAGAAACTGCATTTTCTTGTCTCTCGGTTTGTCTCGTTATTGTGGCTTGGAATTTTTAATAGTATGGAAACACCATAAACAATAGAAAGTGTTGCTTGTTTTTCATTTGATCTTTTAAGATGCACAGTACTCTCATGACTAATCACTCTTATTCTTGTTTTCTATGGATTATCTGCGGTTCTTCTCACTGAATTGGCATTGATCTCTCATCTCATGTACCATATTTCTTAATAAAAACACACAAAAAATCGTTCTTTTTTTTGTCCCACAGGGTAGATGTCTTTTTGCCAGTGGCAGTCCATTCGGTCCAGTGACTCTGAATGATGGCCGCGTCTTCACTCCTGGACAAGGGAATAATGCTTACATCTTCCCAGGTGAGAGCGAACATATAATCATAATTTATATTGAAGACCAGAAGAGAGTATAACGTACGAACACATTTCTTGGGCATAAAAATTAAGTGAACAAAGCCAAGTGTCAGCATAATTTTTGCACTATAGGGAAAAATCATTAGATTATAAATAAAATGTAAAAAGTAAATACAGTGTGTTTATAAAACAGATGCTGTGTGTGTTGCAGGTGTGGCCTTGGCTGTGATTCTGAGTGGAGTGAGACACATCAGTGACACTGTCTTCTTAGAGGCTGCCAAGGTGTGAAGCCTTCTCTGAGTAGTTCTGTCATCTTTAATCTTGCTTAGTTCATCTTTACCTCCCTCTCACCCCATCCTCCACTTTCTTGCTGACTCTGTTATGTATGCATATGCTGTATTGTGTCATATAAACCCTCTTTAACCCTTTAATGTCTCCTGTTCCCTCTCTTTCTAGACTCTGGCTTAATAACTAACAGATGAGGAGCTTTTAAAACGCTGATCCTGCTTTGCACTTCTTCCATCTGTGTTCTCCCCTCTCTCGCTGAGCTGCATTTGACTTGATTACATTAATCAGTGCAATTAATGATAAAAATCACAAGATGATTTCCTGCCAGCACTCTTTGTTCACTATTGAAATGTTGCATGTTGAAATTTGCATGTTGGTAATATGAGTATTAGTAGTTTTGTCACTTGACCTAAAGCTTATTGTTCTTATTTTGTCAGAAGCACATTAATATTTAGTTAGAAATCAACAGAGACATATGCTGTAAGCAAATAATAGCAGTAGGTTTTTTTTTTTTTAATCTTCAGCCTTAAACTATTTTTCTACTCCTTCCAGACCCTTGCAGAGCAGCTGACAGATAAAGAGCTGGAAGAAGGCAGACTCTATCCTCCTCTTTCCAACATCAGAGAGGTTTCTGTCCAGATGGCCGTCAAGGCAAGTCTACTGAAGATCACAATTTCTAACTTGGCCGAATGTTTTGGCTATTGATAAACATCTTAATGTTTATCTAAACCTTAAAGGTTTCTGTCTAAATTGAACTCTTTTTCTATTGTAATTGATTTTCAAAATCCACAATCATGTTAAACCACAGCCTGCCACACTTACGGGGTTCTTAAAGGCATAATATGCAACATTATCCCCCCAAAGATAAATAAATAAATAATGCAACAACCTATATAAACATAATCCTTTTCAATCATCACTTATGCCCCACTAGAAGTGTGTGGCGGTGGCTGTATCTGCAGATACCCTGTCCTCTGCCTGTAATGTCTTGTTCTTATTATTTCTGCTGTGCTTGGGACACTTTACCGACCCAATATGTCGGTATTTGACATCCTGGGAATCAGATTCAACAATCAACTATATTTCTGGTGTGTTTACAAACAGTCTGGAAGAATCCTACAGATTCTGCCTTTAAAAGGCCTAAAATCCAATCATCTGAATTTGAGGCCTTAAAATGTCTGATTGATTTTTACAAGTCTTAAAAATTGATTGGATTATGAAGCTGACATTACTTTTATAAAGCTGCATTAACCTCAGTCTTGCTTTTAAATGTGTTTTTCGGAAAAATTGATCATGCTAGCTGCCAGATCAAACAAACCTCTAAAACACAAACAGTATACACTACATTGTATACAAGTCCAGGTGGTCTGGACTTTATACATGGTAGCTAAATATCAGTCAAATAAAAGGTGTATATTGAATGAACACATATATAGTGTGTGTGTTGAATGTGTTGAATGTAAAATTAATTTATTTTGCAAGTAGTTGTGGGATTCCAGTTTTTCTCCATATCCGTTGTACTTTTTTGTCAGTATAAATGTTAAGTAATTCTCAAATCTGCATTCATAATGGTCTTAAAAAATCAACAACAGGGTGCCATTGATGACACAACATTTCTGCCTGGTCAGATTCAGTTGTAGTTCTTCAGTAATTTTTGGCCAGTTTAACTTCTGTTGCTGTTTGTGCAGTATTTGTAATTTGCATGGTATTTTTAGTAGTGATTAATACAAAACTTTCTCTTTCTTGCTACAGGTGGTGGAGTATGTCTATGCCAAAGGCATGGCGTTCCGCTACCCTGAGCCTGAGGACAAGAACGGCTTTGTACGCGCTACTGTGTGGAACACCCACTACGACTCCTTCCTGCCAGACACCTACGACTGGCCGGGTGTCAGCTTCAGCCCGAAGACTGACTAGAAGTAGAGCAGACCCTCACCGTGCCCCATGTCACAATGTCACTCTTCCTTTGTTTTCCACTTAACTCTCAATCACAGGTCTTTTTAAATGATAAAAGTTGTCTTAGTGCAAACATCTGCTCGTATTCTGCAGTAGAAGCTCTGTACTGCTGCCATGTTACTGTGTTTGCACTACACCAGTCTTATTAGATCTGTGAACAGGTGACGAGGAAAGGGGACATTTGAATGAAAATGGGCTTTTTCACTTCACATCACAGTTCTTTATCATCTCTGCAATCCTGCACTGCACCTGGAGGGCCACCTGGTGGTGGAAAAAGGGCAATGAGGAAATGCGGTTACATTGCTGATTCCTTGATATAGGCTTACATTTTGATGATCCACGCCCTGTTTAAAAAAAATAAAATAAAATAATGTCAAAATTGGGTATATAACAATAAATTACCACTAGAAATTATGTGATTGGCACATATTGGCACAAACACCACAAATTAGGTTACACTGAGTAAACCAAACAGTGTACTCTTGTGCCACTGCTCAAGGTTAAAACATTTTTTAAACAATATTAGAAATGTCTCTATTGTTTGTTTTTTGTGTTTATCATCCACTGTTTTTCTAGTCATAAATTATCTAGGAATAAGTTGCCCCTTTGTCAAGAAATGCCATATACAATACTGCTGTCTTTTTCACCTATTGTCAAAGGTAGTCACTCCATACTGAATGTAATGACTCTAATTTGATTTAGCAGAGTTTAGTTGTGTACACTCCTGATCCAGAGGTTGGTTAGTCTGCTTACTGTACTACTATTGCGACTAGTTATAGTGACCTGGGGATTTAAGCTAATGCATACAACATGGACATCGCCTTTTTTCACATCAAGTGGGCCTCTGGTGGCTTCAGTGATTCAACCAATGCCTGGTCTAAGACATATGGTTAGAGAGTTATCTAACTTATGCTTAAATCAGGCTACATTGGTTATCAGAGAAGGTTTAGTAGAGCAGAGGGATAAAGTACTCAGCCTTTGTGTTCATACTTAAAGAGAAATAGAGAAAATGAAGGCATTTTATGAAGGGAAATTAAATTAAATTTATATTTAAAAGCACTTGAGAAACCATCGTTCACTCCAGCATATTTGTTTGAATGCTTTTGTCACATTGTGTTAATTTCTATGAATTTATTCTATTTTATTTTCAGAGGGTGTGTTAGGCTTGAGATATACTTGCTTTATAAGCATGATTTGCGTATGTTAATTTCAAAATATGTGCACAACCAGCACTCCAAATAGATGCAGGACTGCGTGGCAGCCATTATGCACGTGCAAATGCAAAGTCAAAAGCAAGTATATCTCCAGCCTTAGATGTTTTGCAAGTGTGCTATATTTCATTAGAAATTAACTATTTTGCTCAGTATGATATATAAACGATCCCCTAAACATTTGGATACACATTATTTTCCATTTTTAATATGTTTTGTTTACTACATGTGTCCTTCTGTGGAAACTGAGACTATCTACTGAAAGAGTATTTATAAAGTTGTGTTGTTGTGGACATCGATGTGTGTGTTGGCAGGTTGGGTTGGGTTGTGTGGGTTTCACTCCTTGGAACAAATTCAACAAGACAACAAACTTACAGTTGCTAGGTTTCTATTTATTGTTCCGATCAATAACTTAACACAAGAGAGAAATAATGCTTTGCCCATGTAATAAATCTGCTTTGACTATATGTAGAGATCGAAAATTTACAGGAAAGTCTACTCTATTTGAATTGCACTTTTCAATAAGGCAGTTCAAAAACAGAAAAGACAGGATTCTTAATACATTTAATGTTTTATATACAGTATACAATGCAATATAAATGACAATATGAAATGAGTGAAATAAAACAGAAGATGAAAAATGAGCTTAAGTAGAATAAAACAGATTAAACAAAACACTGAAGAGTTTGGTGCAACAAATAGTCCTAAAATTTGATATAAGGTTTAAATAAATGCAGACCTCAAGTTTTGTGGATTCATGTTCCAGGAATGATGCAATTTACTTCTAATTTGAGCTGTTTAAAAATCATGTTATTGGCATAAAAAGACTAAATTGCCCTGCTACTAAAGGTCACAAACATTTTGTAATTGACATCTTGAAATTTTGACCTTTTTAATAGGGTTTCTCATCCTCAACCACTTTCTGAAAACACAGTTTCAGCTCATGTTCATGTCCTGAAAAGATCCTTACCAGCCTGTACTTTAATGTACCGTACTTGATGCTAAACCCGGTGATGCCATGAAGTAAGCTTTAAACATCTGAAGTGTCACAAGAGAAACATTGCTTTATTTACACAAACATTTGTTAAAGAGTCTTTTTAATCTGGCCCGTCTAAGAGTCCAGTCGACGTGTCAGATCCTCTACCAGCCATACAGTTAAATGGTCAAAGATATAACAGATGGCAACCTTCTCAATGTCATAACATGCATTTCTCAAGTAAAGATGTCCTATAAACTGTATTCCAATTCTCTTTTCGTAATATTTCACATCCATATGTCAGTGATGTACTGGACTTACCTCAGTGAGACAGTACTGACAGTAAACTTGTCAGGATTGTCTGTAAGGTCTTTTTATTTTGCTCTGTGCTTTGACACGCTGGCTGCAGTCTATTAAAATGAGTAAAATGAAGATCTAAAATTATGTGTTTAATGTTAAACGTGAGAACTGTGAAACCCTTACAATATACACTGGACACAAACCTGCACACACAATCACAGCTAAAATGTGTCTAAAAAAAAGTAACCAGTTATATTAAAAACTACCCTGTTTCATTTGCAGTATTTGCCTTACACGCTGTTGTTCAGGGCATTGGCAGCATCATTAGTCCTCAAACATGTTAAAAAATATATATATACTGTCTAGGCTGCTATATAAATGTTACTCTCAGGATACTGTATTAGGACCTATTAACCACCTGCATTGAAGTGCCTGCATGATGTTTAGTGTCTGTCTGTAATGGCTTCATGTTCCATGATCTAGACCAGCTGAGAAATAACTCAATAGCACTTTTGAGTATTAAAAAACAATAGCTGTTTGTTTTGTACAAAATGATGTAATTGTGTAGTATTCAGTGTGCAGCTTCTGGTCTTGAACACTTACTATATTTGTAAAGGCAAAGTTAGCTACTTGTACATTTTCAATTAGTTTTATTTAAGAGAAAATATTCAGAAACAGTTGAACTATAGTGTTGGCTCATGTGTCTGTCCAGCTGTTACTGACTGTAATTGTCCCATGTTTCATTGACATGTGCTTCATATAGTGCTGTGTCCTTTGTGTCTTTTTCGGAAGTTTATTTTTGTGACACGTAATATTGCCTCAGTATTTGTACTCAGAGAGCAGAATGGTTTCGCTGCTTCTTAACACCGAGTTGCGGAATAAAATGGTTTTATACTGGCTCCTTTGGCTGCTGATTTTTAGAGCAACTTTATTCATCCAAATGTAGTTAGGTTTCCCTGCTGTTAAAGATTCAGGCACTGTTACGTTTCATTTATATTAATCCAGTTTTAGTCTGTATGCGTTTATGTTATGAGCCATTAATTTATTTGAACCTACCACATTATTTACTGTAGGTATCAGGAGAGAAGGCCTTAGACGCCTTAACAATAACTGCATATTCTGTGATGAAGACATAGAGACCGGAGATTATTTATTTCAGTCCTGTCTTTATAGCAATATTTTCTGGTGAGATATGTATAATTGACTCTGTCCAACTTTTATTATATTATATTTGGAATCATAATGGATCAAAAAATGAATTTCTGCTGAATGATGAGAGAAGTAGCACTGTGCTGCAAATTACTGAAATATATGAAAAAGAAAACAGAAAAAAAAACTACTCAACATTACTGATGCCTTTTAAGTATTAGAAGAGTCTTTTTAGCTATCTTGTTTTATTTATTTATTTATTTATGCTTTTTTTCTGTCCTTTATTGGCTTTTATTTCTGTTTGTTGTGTGCTCAGTTTTCTAAATATTTAATTACTGACAATATATCACTTACCGTGCACTGTGTTATACATTTCCTCCCTCAATTAAAAAACTAAAAATGAAAATAATAATAATACTTTTATTTTTAATTAGGAAAATCCAACTTGAATTGAACGCCGCGCCGTCGCTCGTGTTACGTCATCATAGTGTGACTGTTTACAGCATGGCAGTGGCACACCGCTTCTGGTGCAGTTTTTATAGACAGTTCTCTTGGTTTAACCTGTAACTCTGTGAGGATGAGTATGGATGTGACCTTCCTCGGGACCGGCTCGGCCTACCCGTCTCCTCACCGCGGAGCCTCGGCTCTGGTGCTGCGGACAGAGGGGGACTGCTGGCTGTTTGACTGCGGGGAGGGAACACAGACACAACTGATGAAGAGCCAACTCAGAGCCGGTGAGTCACTCCCGCGGCTCTGCTTTCAGAGTCTCTGGGAAACTAAAGCAAGGTCTTCAAAAGTTACTGAAAACCACCACTGCATAAAAGTTTATTCAAATACCCACCACACTTTTACTCTCCTTTATATCATGAAGGGTTCTTTATGACATTAGAACTTCCCTTTAGAAAAGTAGAAAACAATATTTATGTTAACCAAAAGTCTAGGATGATTTTAGGACTAACTTGAAACATGAAAAGAGTACAAAACTATAGTCATTTGGGTTCTTGTAAATTGTTACTTTTCACTGTTTATGCTTGGAAATGAAATGTTACTTGTGCTTTGACTTGACCTCATTGGTGGAAGAAGTACACAGATTTCACTCAAGTAGAAGTAAAAAGAGCAATATCAAAGTATAAAAATACAAGTAAAAGTCCTACATTAAAGGTTTAAAAAAAAAAAAAATAGTATAGGGTAGGCCTTTCAACTAACGAATATTTTCATTGTCAATTAGTCTGTTGATAATTTTCTCAATTAATCAGTTAGTTATCTGGTCCATAAAAATGTCAGAAAATGGTGAAAAAAATGGTCATGGCTGGCTACTTTCATTTATTTTATTAAAGAAGAAAAGCAGAAGCACCTAAGCATAGAGGGAACAATTGCTGTATACATTAGATTTATTATCTAATGAAAGATTAATGAAGGATTTTCAAGATGTCATTTTTCTTTTTCTTTTGCTTATATCAGAATAAGTATCGTATTGTTTTGTATGGACATTTTACTGTGGTAGTATTGTATCGTGAATTATTGGTATTGTGAATTTCACCCCAGGAATCAAACTATCCAAATTATGACATCATAATTTATTTATTGACTATATTTTGTTTTACTATTATAATCTAAATCTTTAAAGGGACTGAAATGTAGCGGAAGCAGAAAATGGAAACACTCAAGTAAAGTACAAATACTTCAAAATTGTACTTGCGTGCATCACTTGAGTAAATGTACTTAGTTACTCTCGGTTCCCACTGCTTGACCTTGACATATTTTGATCTCAGGCGAATGAAGTCTCTCATCAGTATAATGTCTTATATGATCTGTCAGAGTCTAGAAGATTATGTACAACAATGAATGACTGATGTGATAATTATGAGGCATTTTACCATTTTAATGCAGTATTACTACTTCCAGTCTTATTTACTGCCACGATGTTCTACACATGAGTAATTTAGACAGATCGTCCCCTCCTCCATCTACATTCCCACCATTATAACACCTGTAATGTGCAAATATGTTTTCTACCCAGGTCGAATCACCAAGGTTTTCATCTCCCACCTGCATGGAGATCACCTGTTTGGTTTGCCTGGTCTGCTCTGCACTGTAAGCCTCAACACCAACCCGGACCCCCAGCAGAACCTCAACTGTGTGGACATCTATGGGCCCCGGGGCCTCCGCCACTTTCTCAGGGTAGCACTCGGCCTCACAGGCTCACAGCTGCTCTTCCCTTATGCAGGCATGTCCAAAATGAACAACCTGAGTTCTAGTACAAACATCTAACGTAAACACTCCAGCTGCCTGGTATTTTGTTCTCAGAGAAACACTGTACTTTACTCTGAATTGTGAGCATGACTGCCACCTGCAGCCTAACTTGTTAATCTGTCACCTCAGTGTGACTTGTGTGACAGAAACCTCCTATAAGGACAAGTTGTACTTTTTACAGCTAACAAAAGTAAAAAAGTATAATATAAACTACAGCATTGGTTCCCAACCTTTTCCCTAATGGCCCCCTCACAACCTTCCATGAGGTTAGCGAGGAAATACTGGTGTACAGTATATAAAATCTTTACCAAGATACCGTTTGCCTTAATACATACTGTATGTTGAACACCAAGCATTTCAAAGGATTCTTCAATTAGCAACAGTTCAGTTGTATGTAAAAAGATGTTTTGCAAACTGCATTAGCTTTTCTGCTCTTTTGTTGCTAATCACAGCTATGCTATCATACTGTATTTGCTATTTATTAATATATAATATGCATCGAGTTTAAAGTACAACCTCTATATTATAATGCATTCTCTGCATTTGAAACCCATCCAGGGTTACTGCTTACAAGCTCTAATTCACTTAATTCATTCTAATCTTTTTTTATTGTCATTGTACTTAATTCTGCTGTCTTCTGCTCTCATCTCATCTCATGTGATGTGTGTTGCTGTAGTTCATGAGCTGGAGCCCACAACTGACCAGAGTCCAGAAGAGGGACAGCTCAGCCTGGAGGTATGTGACTGATTTTGGTGTTATTCCTGTAGCGTGAAGCACAATAGAACACTTTCAGTAGCTGTAAGTGTATTACATCAAGTCAATATCAGACTTTTTGCAAATGTCAGATTCAGATCCAGATTTCATTTCTTTTATCTTTGATGTAAAGAAGGAAGGTCTCTATGGCTCCCATAAACTGGTGTGGATTCAGAGTAAACTCCCAAACCATTTATGAGCTTCAAACCATCATGCCATTGCAGATTTAGCTTGACACCACACTTATTCAAATATATTTGTAATTGTTTCCTCCACCTAAGACTTGTGATATTGTTCTCCCCGTACCCAAGAGCATGTAATCTTTAATGTTCTGTGTTTTATTTTATGTCTCTTCAGATGACAGCAGATCGCGGTCCTCTGCACCCCCAGGAGCAGCCAGGCAGGACGATCTCCCTGGACGCCTCCAGCGAATGTTACCTCCTCTTTGAAGACAAGAAGTTTGTGGTGAAGGCCTTCAGGTTGTTTCACCGCATCCCCTCCTTTGGTTTCTGCATTCAGGAGCATGATCGACCAGGAAGACTGAAGACTGAACTCCTGAAGGAACTAGGTAAATGCACTCTGTTGTAGTGACCAAAGACAGAAATATGCAGAGAAACTTTAAATTCACATCTTTCCTATACCAGTTACATATTGAGGGATTTTCCACAGCTAAGTGTCCCTTGTCTAATGTTTCTAATTCAACATGGTAACCATAAAAGCACCACCGTGACCCATGACAACATTTAAGCACCACTGTGCTTTTACTATATTATTTATATACCATCACTGATATTAAGAAAAAAAAGTGTCCTCCAAATGGAACTTGTGGACATTGTAAATGATCTAATTCTGTGTCCCCCAGGTGTGAAACCAGGACCTCTTTATGGGCGTCTGAAAGCTGGAGAGCCTGTGACTCTGGAGAGCGGTCGTGTCATTCTGCCCAGTGAGGTGCTGGAAGAAGCCATTCCTGGGAGGAAAGTCTGTGTTTTAGGGGACTGTAGCTCAGTGCTCGGGGAGGGACCACTGACACTGTGCAGTGGAGCGGACATTCTGGTTCACGAGGCCACCCTTGGGAATGAACACAGAGAGAAAGCAGTGGACCACGGACACAGCACACCTGAAATGGCGGCGGCGGTGGCTCGGGCTTGCCGTGTGCGGAGGCTGGTGCTGTACCACTTCAGTCAGAGGTACAAACCCTGCTCCCTGCAGAAGGACGGGGACGATGATGACGTCTCAGAGCTCAAGAGACAGGCTGAAGACGCTCTGCAGGACAGTGGTGTTGAAGTGACTCTAGCTGAGGACTTCTTGACTCTGTCCATTCCTCTGAAAAGATTAAGGTAATGAACTGATGTAATTTTTATATTTCTATTGCCTCTGTCTACAGTGCCCTTATGTGTTCTAAATTGAACAGCTACATCTTTTACAAGCATAATCTCATCATCATTCTGCAACTGGGAAATTACGATTATTAGCCTTTTTTCTTAACTGAAAACAGTGAAAATGCAAGTAAACATGCAAAAGGGAAACCTTTACATGTTTTTGCAGTTTTAGCTGCACTCAATCAAGTTGATCGTCTATTATTGATAAACCCTAAATTAGTTAAGGAGTATTAAACTGGCAAACCAATCTCAGCTGAAGGCCAACTCATTTACTAGCTCTTAAAGGGAAAATTAGGCACTTTTCATTAGGATGTCCAGTCAGTGTTGATGGTAAATATTGCTGATTAAAACAATAAATTCCTCTGTGCTTGCTCTATTAACCAAGAAAGCTAATTTTCCTGCTTGCGGAGCCGTGCCTGCAGTGCCAACATGTACCAGGATGCACATGTGCTTCTTCATGTTGCTGTAGCTGTTGTTGGCAAAACATAGCGCTCAGTGACAGAAAAAGATTTGAGAGGCAGAGACTTGAAATCCAAGCTGAAACAACCTGTAGTTCTTCCACAACACCCACTACATCATTAGGACATCACTGGATGCAGGAGGAACAGATTCTTTAGCAGGAAAACTCGGTTGTCAATACAGCACAGGAATTTATTGCTTCAGTTGACTACATTTAAAATCAAGACTGACTGGAGATCCACATGAGAAGTGCATAATTTTCGCTGTAACAGTTTGGACTAGGAGTTTGCTTTTAGTTTTTCATGAGCACTTCATGACTTTTCTACCATGTTGGCTTTAAAGTAGCACTTAACAGTTCACTCTTCACCTTGGAAACAGAAGTTTACAAAACAATCTCAGCTCACGGGCCACTTACTTGCTTGCCCTGGCCTTCATGAGCAGAAGCACTATCAAGATGAACTTTTTAAGCCAACGAGATGCCCAAATTGGAGAGTCTGAGGAAGTGATTCAGTGACAACTGAGCAAATTCCTACTGCTTGTGAAGACTGACACTTAAAAACTCCAGAACAAGCAAGCAAGTGGACCTTTAGCTGAGAATTGTTTCAACTGTTGTTTCCAGAGTTGAGAACTGTTAAATTTCCAACTGAGAAGTTAACACCCCATTTTCACCTGATATTAAAATAGGATCTGTATCCCATTAAGTTATCCAGGTAAAAAATAAGATCCGATCTTGCCTTTTGCATTAGCACCTGGTATTTTTAATGCGTTCACAGTATCCTCATTGAAATTAGATCTCTGTCCTCCAGAGCAAAACCTATATACGAGTAATCTGAGGTGGTGTCAAATCACAACCTATTTTTATGTTGGCCAAAAACAAATATCAGTGTTACTTACAGATACCAGCATGTTGTACAAATTATATTCTATGTAAGATCTGAACACAATGCAAGCCATTCTACCAAGAGGTGTGGTCAGACCGATCCAATCACAAAGCATTTAGTCCATTAACATGCATTTTTTCCTCATTTGGATACAGACTTTAATACCAAATGGTGTCTTAATGACAAGTGAAGGAATTTTAATCATTCTATCACAATGAATTAATTAGTAATTCTCTAAATTCCATTTTAAAAAAGCCAAAATTTCAATCCAATTTATTTACTAGAAATTCTCTCAATGAAAGTGTACGAATCAATCACGTCAGGTTTCACTATTACTGGTATTTTCTCTCAGTTTGTAATTTCAACACTTGACCCTGTATAGAAACCCACTGTCTTTCCATGTATGAATCAGTAAATTTACAGTTTGTGTGTGATGATAAAGAACGTGCGCCCATCTCTGAACCTTTTCCAGAGCTTTATTTCTGGATCTGTACACAAGGTATTAAAGTACAACAGAAAATACAAAATAATGTTTAACAAAAGAAAAAAAAACAACTCAATGCTTATGTACAATTCTTATAAACAATAAAGATAGCTTCTTGAACATTTCTCATAGTGAAGTTTTTGATTGTCTATATTTCTGGATATACATTTTTAAGTTTTGTAGGTTTTTATTCACAAAGGTGTTTTTGTTTTCATCAAAGGACTCGAGTTTTTCTTTTTCAAAACCACAACTGCTATAATTTTTTTTCCTTTTTAAACTTCAAAACACAATACAAAATATAAAATAAATTTGTTTAGTGCTTGCTTGCACACACAAGTCTCATACCAGAGATATCAATAAAATATCACATTTTCGAGAGTTCACAGGGTGGTGAAAAACCTACTTCTACTACTTTAATGGCCTTTACATTCTGACAGTTTTTCTGAGTCTTTGTACAAACCACAGGTGAAATAAATATCACTGCACTGCTAAAGCTAGAAGAGCTTGGAGGACCTACTGCATTATGCACATTGCATTAAAAGAGAAACTAGCTCTCCACATACTTAGAGCAGCAGCCATCCCTTTACCATCAAGACAAATATAGACGACGACATGTAAAAAGAGTTTTTCGAAGGAAAGAAAGATGAACGTCTTTTTACACATGGCTGCAACTTTTCAATGCAAATTTGCAACACTGAGTTAATATCAATACGTCTTCAGGTAAAGCCGTTTTCAGTGGTACACTTGAGAAACAGACACAGCTGGCATGCGTGGTTTCAGCTGGGTCCTGGAGGGGGGGGGGTCATGACTTTTCAAAGAGAGAAGAGAAAAAGAAAATTCAAACACCAAGTCAACCGGAAAAATGCTAAAACCCAAAATATCTGTACATATCTACAAATTATTGCCTTCTGACAAAGAATCAAATTAAAACCTTTGTATTAACACAGATTCACAAGTGTAAGAGGTCAGTTAATAGACTTTTTAAAGGCTATTTGCTAATTATTTACATGAAACGCAAAGTGAATATCTTCTCTGATGCTGGACTTGGAAACTGAATTACTTAAGATCAAGCATAAATGATGGTTTATAGGCGTGAATCATGTCTGTACACACATAAAATGGTGAATTACAAGATCTATGGACAGGACAAACATGATGTACCCCTGAAACAAACTAATTATTCATAGCACAATGCATAGATAAATTAAGTAAACACTACTACTGCATCCAATCAACTGACGATGACCCGCTAAACATTTTACAATTCACAATTATAGACTTCAGTCAAGAGGAAAAAACGGCTCCATTTCTGCTACTAAAGACTCGTTGACCAGATTACACAAGGCGTTCTCTAGTCAGTACAGGTTAGGCAGAGGATGAATACAAAAACAGAGTGGCTTTAAATAAAGAGATAATACTGCTAGCAGGTTTACCCAAGCTTGCTAAGTGGTCTGAAAATGGCATTACTTAATTTAGGAGCGCATTCTAACATTTTTTACTACAACATAAGGACATGTACAGCAAAGCTTGCCTAATAGTGAAATAATTACTTCAAAGGATTAAACAAAATCACAAAGGTAAAAGGATATGCAATAAATACACACTTTACGTTGCCTGATGTTTAAATGACTATTAACCCAAATAATATCTTTGCATTGCAATATTGCTGTTATGGTTTTCTTATCTCACCGATACCCTCCTAAAAAGAAGCAGGATTTCAAAGAAAGACTTCAAATATCCAACTGTAAAACAAGATGACTCCCATGATGTTTGTCTACAAAGGTATTCATCATCACCTGCTTAAAAAATATGATAGAAAAACCATTATTCTGGGACTCTAATTTTGGTTTGACTACATGGGATAAAAAAAAAAAAGAACTGTTGCAAACATTCAAATGTTCCAGTTTGGCAACTCTGAACAATTTAAAAGTAAACAAGCAGACAAACTATACACAAGCTTCCACAGGAGAAAATGAACAGAAGCAAAAAACCCAAACTGGAAGGCCTTAGCAGCTGAAGCCACGACGACACTTCCTGGTCTCCAAGCTAATCTCCATGCTAGTGTTGCTCTTCATACAATGTCTAGCCAGGTTCATATGGGGGCAAACAAAACCATCTGCACCAGCCTGGTTACTAAAATGTACCTGTAAACCAAACACTAATTAAAAAAAAAAAAAAAGTACCACTTCAAACAGCAAAGACAAGCAACTAAATCCTAAGACTAGAGGCAGAAAACTAAGCCATTTTTGGCAGCTGGAAAGAATGGCAGGATAACATATTGTAGCTCTGAAGATGTTGTGTGTAGATGTGAGGGAGGAAGATACACAACTCTCCTACTGCAGCCTCTGGGCCCCGCTGTACATGGACGTTACACATCTCAAGACCGCAAAACAAAAATAAAATAAATGGCTATATAAACTCTTGAGAGAAATCAAGATTTTAGTTCTATATGATAGACATCACTGATGTCATATTACACAAAAAATGAAAACAAAAAAGTATATTCATATACATATATATATATATATATATATATATATAATAGAATTTAAACAAATTGGATTCTCCAGTGAGGTCAGTCTTATGTACAAGCCGGATTAAGGGATTTCAAAAGGGAAGAACGAGGGAAGAAGATGAGGAAGATCACTCTGACTGAAGTGCCGCAGTGTGCTGTGTGTGGTGCCGTGCGTGTGCTCCCAGAAACCCGTTAGGCTCGCCGCTGCCGGCCAAGCTCCCAAAGTCTGTGACAGACACTGCCATTTTTGCGCCGGTGATTCGGTGGTGGTGCGCCGCTGTCCGTCGCGCTTCGAAGTCCACTCCAAGGTTACCCACAGACACGTCATTGATAAAGGAGTCAGGCAGCGCCATCTTGAGTCTCTTGGAGGGCCGCTCGCAGTCCTTGTTAACACACACTCCTCCCAGCTGGCCCAGGTCAGAGTGGTAGAAGCCGGCGTCGAGCATGTTGAGGCAGTCGGGGTCAGCGCCGTTAGAAGGGAACCCGAGGGATTCGTCGTGGTTCAGAGACCCGCGATGGAGACTTTCCAGTGGAGGAAAGCTGTAGGAGTCCAGACAGCTGACTTCTGCAGGGCTGCACACTGTGGCTACAGTGTTACTCAAAGCTGCAAAGTGACATGACACACAATTAACACTGAACAACTGGAAGCAATAAGACACCTCAAGAAATGTGTTGATTTAGGAGAAGAAATTACATTAACAAATGAAAACATCTTTAATACAATAGTTGTCTTTGATGTTATCAAGTATTTATTGTAAAGTTTTTTTTCCCGTAACTGCAGAACTAAGTCTCATTACTGACCTGTGAGGTCGCTGGCAGTGATGGAGTTGAGCAGGCTAAGCTGCTGTTCTGTGGGGGTCTCCAGCCTTCCTCCTCCACCTGCTCCTGAACACACAGAGGAAGAACTGTCCACCGCCAGTCCCTCTGCTTCATCCACCAGCCTGTCCATCAGGTCACTGCATACAAAGAAACATCCTTAGTTTTAGTTTCTTCCAAATTCTGTGCATTTTCGGAGTTTATTGCATTAAACATTAAAAAACAAAAGGAATGCAAAGAGATCAACTGAATTTTCTCCTGCCACTTACGTTACACCCGGGTAGCTGCTGTACTTTTTCTTCCCAAACCGATTCTGCTGCACAAAGAAGTCAAAGCGCTCTGACTTTTTCCACATGTAGTAAAACGCCACACATTCTGCTACTGTTCGTGTTGTTACCTGCAACGGGCAAAAAATTGTAATTAAAAGAGGGATGATCACAGCTTCATGTGGACCTTTTCATGCTTGTGTAGAAGAGAATGTTATCAATTAATGAAATAAGACTCACTTTATGTTTCTGTATGAGGTGAAAGTTCTTATCATACATCTGTAGTGCGTGTTCAAAGTTCTTGCATTCCTCTTCTGACCACGGAGGTGATTTTTCTGAAATGAAATTAGAAGTACATTAATATAGTGTTTGTGCACAATCAAGCAATCCATGTGTAAAAAGAATGGGCCCACCAATTTTAAAAAACACTCTGAATCCTGGTGAAACCTATAACTTTTAGAATCTATAGACTGCAGGTGATGTGTTGATGATGCTCAGTTTTGAGGTAACTATCTTTTATATGTTTTGGTCTTAGATTGACCGGTCTTACGTTGGACCTTGTATAAATGTGGTTCAATCAGGTTGACAAATATAGGAACTGATATACGCTACAATATGAGTTTCTCTATGCTGTTTGTTCCTGTAAAGAATAGATTTTAGCTTCCACACATAATTCTCAATGAGTATCAATGCAGGTCGTTTCTCATACTAATGAATGCATTTATAGTTCTCTTTTACACTAATGTGAGTGCACATTAACATGATATAAAAGGCAAGCAAGGAATAATGAAAAGGTTATTTTTTAAAAACAATGATTTTCCAGTCGTCAGATTGAAAAAAGTGATGCGCTGAGCAGAATACAGAGGAGCCTCTCACCACATCAAAGTGAGATGTGTCAAAGAATGAGTAATGTTTGAATCTGTGCACATCCTCTAGCACAAGTAGATCTGCAATAATTCAATTGACCCCCCCCAAAAAAAGGGAAAAAAGGAAAAAACAAAACAAAACTAATGCCAACTAGTTTGATCATCAATTAATTGTTTAAGTCATTTTTCAAGTAAAAATGTCAAATATTTGTTGGTTCCAGGTTCTCAAATGTAAGGATTTGCTGTTTTTTGGGCTGAACAAAAGACATTTAAAGATGTCACATTGGGCTCTCGGAGATTGTGATGAGCATTTTTAAAATTTGACCTTTTATATACTAAGATCATGGAAATAATACATTAATACAGATTAATCGATACTGAAAATCAGCAACATAATCATCATACATTCATTATAATATCAGGGAATCTTATTGGACAACTTTAACATGTCAATTATCAATTGTGCCAATCCTAGAAGTTAAGTTAGACAGAATGACATTTAGGAATAGTTTTTAACAAGGCTGGTAGCCCTCAGTGTTTCTTTTACATACCTTTTGAGGACTTTACACGGCTGCAGTGTCTTTCTAGTGCTTCACGGGTATTGTAGTTGCATTTGACGAGCTCGCATAAAGCCTATGTGGAAAGAGTGGAGAGGTCAAGACTGGAAATATTGGCCTAAATAATTCACATGTACCAAAGAAAAAAATAATATGAAGAATTCAAAGCACCATTGCCGTAGTTTTTTTTTTTTTTTTACATGTGAATTAAAACTTAATGTAGACTGCATAAGTCCACATACATTGCTTATACCAGATACATTGTGTTACAACATAAAAGGATTGATAAATAAAGACATGACTAACCTGTTCATTGTCTCGAACATGCATCCCTGGTTTGTCATATCCCGTCTTTTCATCTGTTGTCCGGGACAACACTTCAGACAGGAAACTCCTGACTTTGTTTTCTGGCAATATACCTGGGCTCCATAATAACTCGTCTTCATCTTCATACGCTGCATAACAAAGTACATTACAATAAGATTATTCGCCTTGTCTACATCATCCTATCTTCACTATATGGATGGAAACATTGCAAGCAATCACATCAAAAAACACGTCAGGCTGAAAATAAAAGCGGCAGTCACCTTTCTCCCCATCTTTGTAGTGACAGAGGCAAGAAGGAACCTCTGCTTGGTACTCAGCTCCCACCATTATTTCCTATAAGAGTCAAACAAAAGTCAACACAGAGCATGTTTAGCGAACCAGTGTTGATTCAACTTAAAGCATGAAGTAAACTTTCTTTATTCCTCTAAACATGTTCCAAAACTATCATTTACCTTTCTGGAGTCCTCTGGGCTCGGGCCATCTTCATCATACTCTGAGTCTTTATCACCATCAGAGATAGCGTTGGCTGATGAAATAAAAAACAACTAATAAATATCCTGACATTCACTGAATGACAGTGGCAACTCCTCCAACATATTTAATACATAGCTACATACCTTAACCTAAATTTCTTGGAAAACTCAAAGTATGCACAGAGAACTGGTTCAAAACCTGGCTATATTGTACTGGGGATGTTAATGATTAATCAATTAATCGCCCTTTAACCTTTTTTTAAATGTATATTTTTTGTAATATTTCTCTAGAGCTCAGGTTTTCTCAGTCTAGTCTGGTCTGCTTTGTTAGTCTAGAGATCGCAGTAACTGCATTCTTTGGACACTGTTTTGAGCAATTCATTGAATAAGCACAGGCGGATAGTCGCCTTATTGTTTTATTAGTCTGTTCCGATTAAAGTGTTTGTGCATCATGTTTCACATAACTAATGTGCCAACAGAATTGTTTAAATAAAACTGAGAAAGACCTGTGTTTTGCATCTTATTAATTATTAATGTTTAATGGATTATTGTTAATATATTCAACCGTTAGTTAAGGAAAATGCACAAAATTTGCAACCTTATAGTTGTACAATGACAAATGTCACAGTGCTATGATAATTAGTCAATTAACCAAATAAACTGAAAATTAATCGCACCGTTTTCAGAATCAATTAATTGCATGAGTTGTTTATCAAGCAAAAATGTTTAACATTCTCTGGTTCTAGCTTCTTAAAAGTGGATTATTTGCTGTTCTTTTATTTTATATCAATAATTATATATACCTGTATTTTAGACTACTGTTCAGACCAAAAAAGTAATTTAAAACATTTCAGTGGGTTCTTGGAGCTTGTGACGAGTATTTGTTTTACTATTTGACATTTATTGACCTAATGGTTAATAAAAAAAATAACTGACAACTTCATCAACGATGCAAACAAATAGATCAGAAAATTTCAAAATATGGGTAACTACACAATTTTTAAATTTTATTACTTGTGTTAATGTCTCGTAGAGCTGAAACAATTAATGAAATGACAGAAAAATAATCAGCAGCTATTTTCACAATAAACGTGATTTTTCCAAGTAAAAGTTTAAAGACAGTGATTTGCTCCAGCTTCTGAATTGTTAGGATTTGCTTTGATTTGCCTCATGTGATAGCATGATAATGTGAATGTCAAGAGTTTGTGACTTTTGGTTGGATAAAACAAGACATTGCATGATGGCACCACAGCCTTTAAGAAATCGTTGAGTGAAACTTAACTATATTCTGACATTTAATAGATCAAATGATTAATTGATTAATCGATAATGAAAATAATTGTTAGTTGCGGCCCTAATATTTTGAACCTGGTAGTTTACTTTTTGATTACCACACTACATGACAAATATTAATCCTTCAAAGGTACAGACAAGAAGTACTTTTATAATACATGTAAACTGTCACTTACATCGAAGTGTTCTTGGAAAGAAATCAGTAGCTTCGTGAGAGGTGACTGAAGGGGTCAGATCATCAGCTGAAGACTGGGTCTCCTCCTCATAGTCCCCAGACAACAGGTCTTTAGCTATTTCCTCCTACAGACAAAGAATAATATCCATTATATACTGGGGATATATCTAATTAGCTATATAACATCACCACATAACAGCCATTATTTACCTTGTCCAAAGTCATATCAGGTAGCTCATCAGTCAGGTCTCCAGAGGAGCTGTCTATACTAGAGCCTGCAGAGGCTTCATAGCGGTAGATGGCCAATAGTTCCTCCAAAGGCATGTTCCCCTCCTGGTAGGAAAAGGAGAGGAAAGGCAAACTCAGCAAATTATAAATTAAGCAATTGTGATTTTTTTCCTGTATTATTACCATAACACATTCAGATTGAAAAAAGTATACATTCCACTTAATTTTAGATCTGTGGCGGGGTTTTTTTTTTGTTTTTGTTTTTGTCTTTGTTTGTGAAAAGCAGACAACTCTTTTTCAAAATGTAAACTCAATCACACAAGTTTAAAAACAATTAATGAATGTAGTAATGCTACACTCTAAAGACATAATTTGTGAATATTACCAGGTGGTAGATGTACTTAAACTACTGACTTTTATTAATTGTAGCATCTGCAGTTATAAATCAAATGGGTTTCCCCTTATCATCATAAAGGTCACATTAATAACAGCCATAGTATTACAATACAAAGCTTTTTTTTCCCAGTGACAGTGTCAATATTTGCAGACCTACAGCATTAAATAGACAGTGCCAACAGGTTCCCACTTAAATGACACATACAAATCTTTTCTATACGGAAAAGCAGATTTGAATATTAAAAACAAAATCACTGAATTCAGTACATTTTTCACAGGTAAATCCTGTTTTGGGGCATTTTGTGCATTTATTAGTTCACCTTTTCCAGATCTGCAAGCTCAGAGCTGAAATTCCTGCCTCCCTCCAGAGACTCTTCCTCCTCCAGAGTCCTTTCGTCATCATACTCATGAACTAACATTTCCGCCGTTGGGTCAAAGTCATGGTCCTCTGACGATAAAGAGCCAACTGAGTGAGAGAAAGAAGAAAGGATTGTAAATTTCTAAGTCTTATCACATAAATACACTTTTTTCCTTTCACTAAATTAAAGATGTTCACTTAAAAAAATGCATTCACAGTCACTACATTACAATTAGAAGAGCACTACATTTGATCAATTTCTAAGCCCTGACAAAGTATTTAATAAAGCATTTCATTTTATCTTCATACTTCTGAAAACTGTTTCATTAAAACATAGCTTAATTTAAATTAGTGCATCATGAATTGTAGATACTAATTAGGTTTCCGCAATAATAAAAAAAAAAAGAGAGATCATGGTTGATTTGGCAGATATAGTGATATGATTCACAATTGGTGGGAGTGATTCTTTTTGTTCGCAATTTTCACTTTTATTTTTGAGTACTATTAAATGGTCCTATATGATGTGATATTTGTTAGGGTCTCTGCCAAACATGTTGTCTTTCAACCAAAGAAAAACATTTATAGGCCAGGGGATCTCTGCAGCACTAAAGTACTTTATTTAAAAAAAACTTTCTAAAATTGCAGCTTCTACAATTTGAATATTGCACTGACACATACTGCAATTAATTTTAATTGTTCAATTGTGCAGCCCTAGTCGTCCCACACAAATATACCCTTATTAACTCTGAAAATTAAAGACTCACACTTATGAGAATACATTTACATAGTTACAAGCGTTACATTGCAATTAGGAAAGCACCAAATTTCGTCCATTCAAAATCTTTTCACTCTGACAAAGTAAATAATAAAAATACTAAAGAAAATCTACTAAAATCCTTTCTTCGTTGTTCTGTTGTTATGCAAAAATGTTTAGCAAAATATGTCTAAATTTAGGTAAATGCATAGTAAACGGTATATATTAATACACAATTTATGGCAAAGGATTTCTTACCTGGACTTGAACTCCCCAGGGAAGCCTGCAAAGAATGCAACAAGAGCACAAATTAGTACAATAAATGAAACATACGTTCAAATGATATGTTAGCGCTTTAAACTAAATTATTATATCAAGCGGAGAACGAATTAATGCTTTTATCGTCTGTATAATGTCCACCGAAAACATTTGGGAGTAGGAAAACTGCATTTATCGCTAGCCTTACCTGAAATAGAAGGCTAATACAGCGGTAGCCGAGGTTAACGCTAAGAGTAACACACAGAGAACAATTGTGGGCAAAATGTAGTTTTAAAACACTGGAATTAAAGTGATTCCTTTCGGAAGAGACGATCGAAGACAAATAGAGGAATATATTAAGGGAGACAGTGTGATTTACGCAGTGTCGGCTCCTATAACAGTTAACGTTAGCTAGCCAACAAGCTAACCCCGAAGCCCAATGTTAACGTTATGCATCGAAAAATGTAAACACTAATTTCGTTTGCGCGGTACCGCAATCGACAGAGATGGGTGATATATACAGTATAGGCGCCGCTAAATTAGCCTAAAGAGAAAAAAATAAATTTCCATTCATAACAAACACCATATAAGCGGTTATTTCCTTTAACCAGCAAGCTAACGATAAATTTACGTATCAATTTACACAGCCGCTACACCAAAGCAGCTGAGAGAGCGAAGGCGCAGCGGCCTTGTAGTGAAGGATCAGCCCGGTCATTTAACCATATTTTTGAGGAATAAAAAGGACAATTATGACACAAAACACGCTATACAGAGGGCAAAACCTATTATTTCTTCAATCGATAGCATAAAAATGAAAAATACAACACACAAATTTTAAAAATATCGATTTAAGATCGATTGCTTCTCCCCTGTTTTCCCTCTTACCTCCGCCATATTGGTACCTTTAGCTAATGGGCTCGATCTAGCGCAGTACCCGGATGAGCGCTCTGAGCCAATCAGAGATCCAGGTGACGGTTGTAGTCGTGACGCCGTCTAAACCAACCACTGATCAGACTAACGGTAATCATTTATACACGGTAAATCTACGGTATGAAAATATGGGAAAATACAAATATACAGAAATAAAATCACCAATACATATGCGATATCAATCAGAAACATGGCGTTGAGTATGTGAATGCCTCACACAGTGACATTTCACAAAACCATTCCTAGAATGTTCTCGTAACATCCCAGCTGATTTCCTTCTCTCCTCAATGGTGTTTATCGCAGCTACAGTATTTTAAAAAGCTCTGTTCTCACCGTTCAAATTTTTGTCACTATATATTCCTGTAAGAATGTTAAATTGTGGCCGCAATGCCTTCAAATGAAACCAGCGACGGTTCAGTGATATTATTCCATAGGACACATTAGTAATTCGCTTTAGGCCCATCTATAAAAGCTACTCCTGTACATAAATATATATTATATTATATTATATCACAGTACTATATTTCTTTTTTGTTTTTATAATAAACGATAACATAACATAAAATCTTGTGCCAGAAATTGCTCCCAAATAACAGGCACATAAGAATAAAAACAATATACTGAATATACAGTACAGTACAGTGCAAAAACCAGTGCCTAATAAAATAACTACAAAAGTAAGATATGCTAACTAAAAAAAGTCAGTAAAATAGAAATAGTATTGGAAGTGACGCTGAAAGTAATATTGGCAGTGTTATTGAAAGTAATAAAAAGTGTTACTAATATTGCACCTGATAATTAATGTAATATTAAACATATTATTGTAAATGCTAATAATGAAAAGTAATATTTCATATGGTAGTAAACACAATTGCACATTATGTTAAATGTAAAATTGTACATGATAATAACAATGAAAGGTAATAGTGCACATGAGAATAATTGATCATAACAATAGTTATTAATGTTTCGTTGATGTTTCTCTAACTACATTTTTTACCCAGTTGATAGTCTGCTTTATGTTGAATTGTGTATATTGGACACAAATCAAAAAATTAAGATCTCAGATAAATGTGGCCACGACACCACATACAGTACAGCCTATCACTCTTGTTCAAACACCATGGCTTAAGGTGCTCTCATATTGTTGTAACAACAGTTACTCTCTTTCATTTATTTTAGTAGACATACGGTCTAGAGATCAAAACAGTTTTGACTATTCAAATATTTAATTAACTATTAGTTTGATGACTAATTCTTTACACAGAGGTCTGTCAATTACTCATAAACTTCATGTAAAAAAAAAATCCTAATTCTAATTATAAGCATGGGTTGGGAATTCTGAAACAGTACAGTACAATAATCTTTGTCAGATATAAATTTGAAATGGAATGGATTTTAGCATGCATGCCAGCAGAGGGCAAAAGTACACTTTAAAAGTATGACTGCTCTGAGATCCACTCCCTCCTCCTCCTCCCTTCCTGTTATGGATGCCTGTGAAACCTCATCATATTTTATCACATTGTACCATGTAAAAACTGTTTGGGCAGCAGTGTTGAAGTGTAACTAAGTACATATACTCATGTATTAACTTTCCCTCCACTAGATTTGTCTGACAGCTTTAATTGTTACTTTTCAGATTTTTATTCATATCCTTCCCATCCAGTGAAAACTATGTATCTCAAATTTGGTGATTTAGATTTTTCTGATAAACTGCAGGATAAGTATCCTATCCCTTTATGGATTTAAAAAATATATCAATTCTTAATTTAAATGAACTATTTGAAAAACCTCTTGCAATATCTGGAAGTGCATTGTTACAAAGCTGAAAACATGGTGTTTTTTTCATTAAAAGATTACTTTTTAGACACATTCTCACAGGACAGGAGTTTTATTTGTAGTGCAGTATTTTCACATTGTGGCTATGGTACTTTAACTTAGTTATAGTATCTGAGTACTGTCTACCAATACTGGGCAGGTGGGGTAAAGTTGGACTTACCTCTGCACTCTTAAATACCAGTAACTGACAGTTTTTCTTAATCATCTGACGTTTAATTTTGTACATCAGGCTCTTGAAATAGTTAGTTTTATATTGTGGATAGCTTAGCCAAGTTTACTTCTAGTTCAGGGCGAGTATTATACCAACTGTCAGGGGATCTGCAGATGTTTGTGCACAGGGCACTGACGATACATTGCTTCCTGGCTCATCCAGATCCAAGAGGGGAGGTGGGTTTCCTTCCTGCAGCAGAGCAGAAAGTGTGTTTTTGCTGTGTTGAATGATCACATTTGTTTTGAGCTGTCAATGAACGTGTGACAGGAAGGTGAAGGGGTCTTTTTGCATCATGCAAGCATACATGCAGCAACATTTTCTGTTTGTCCAGTTTGGGAATTCGGGTAAAATGATAAAAAAAATAAGGTGACACATGCAAATAATGTCTCATTTATTAGACTGTGCAATCAGTGGTGGATTAAGGTGATGGGCCCCTAGGCTGCTCAGCCATGTGTAAAAATGTGCTAGGAATATTAGATGACCCACGCACACACAATCAGGGCACACTGGCATACACATTGTCATTGAATCTGCTCACAACAAGTCACGTTGATTCCCTTGAGCAACTGGGTCATGATATTTGAAAAGAGACACTGGTTTAGAATTTTTCAAACATTTTTTTGATCCTTGCAGCAACACAGGATTTGTGCCATTTACTCCCATTATATTGGAGAGAAGGTAGACATCTCTATGGCCAATATCCTCAAAACTCTGCAACTCACACTAAAACAATATGGATCGATAAACAGTGCTGCAAAGAGAGTGAGGAGGGAACAAGATTTCTGCCTGAGTCACGTCAGATAGATTTTCATCAGCTATACTGGTTGTTTAAAAGTGAAGAGGACAACTCCCATCATGATCCCACGCCACCACACAACCTCATCAAACTACATCTTTAGTTATTGTTTTAATGTGAGAGACACCTAGCAGCAGAATTTACAAATTGTGTGTTCAAATTATGAGATGTTTTTATGGGCCAATAGGTGTCACATATATTTAATTTTTTTCTGTGAAGTAAATTTAAATAATTGAAAATACTCTAGC
The DNA here is from genome assembly GCA_027495735.1 of Lutjanus campechanus. Classification (NCBI taxonomy): domain Eukaryota; kingdom Metazoa; phylum Chordata; class Actinopteri; order Lutjaniformes; family Lutjanidae; genus Lutjanus; species Lutjanus campechanus. Next base: position 25,533 of record JAJHUR010104313.1, on the reverse strand, counting down.
TAATCCAGGGCCCTTACAGACAATGGTCCCCTAGTCTTCAGCCTTGACCACCCTGTGCATTAATCATCCCCAATGTACTGTGCAATATTTTCATTAGAAATAAGAGAGGGTCTGATTGTACTTGTGAGTGCTGCCAACATTGTGCTGAATGCAAGTTGTAGTGGTGATTTAATTTATTTTTGTTTTTTTTGACTAAAGACCTCATTCTCACTTGTTTAATTCACATCTAAATTCAACCACACCAACACCTATGAACTACTAACATGTGTATGTAGACTGGACAGAATAGAACAATTTGCTAGCTCATGAGTAGCAAGTGGTGTGTGTGAACTTTAGTTAAACTGCAGCAAAGAGTCACAGGCTGTTGTTATTGTTTACGTGCTGGTCACATTTATTTTGTCACTTCAATCTTTTTTCTTTTTTTTTAACTTGACGTAGCAAGTAAACACTTCTGTATTTGGAAAACAGAATCCCCCGTAAAGCGTAGGAAGTGCAGCGTGGGCTTCGTTTTGAGGACTATACAAACAGATGACTCACTGGGTTCAGACAGTTCAGAGGCACGTCCCTCTGCAAGCCACATCTGTCCACTTTCTTACCTGAGCTAAGTTGGACCAGATTAAGTTAGATCTTTAATATTCAAGTTGAACAGCTGCCCAACGAAAGTATTGATTCTTTTTCTTCTTCTGCTTCTTGTCCTTTTTCTGTTAGTGTTTCCCTGTGCGCAGGTGTTTGCATGTACGAGGTGTAAAATAAAAGCTCTTACTATCTGTCTTTTGTCCCTCCTTTTTCTGCTGCAAATTTGTGATTACCATAGCCACTTGAGAACCCACTTGAAGCCTACTTTTACTGAACAATGTAGTCAGGAAGATGTGGGCCCTCTTCTAATGATTGAACATTTCAGGTCAACAAGTTATCCGCTGACGTAGGTTATGGAGAGATGGGTGACGAAGGGTCACAATCCATTGTTGCGGTGTAAAAAGGATGTGGCTGATTAACACTGGCCCACACCTACACTGGTTGTCCAGCAGCTGCCCACTCAGCTGATGCACCATTAGAGGAACTGAGGTGCAGGAAACACGATGTTATACAAATAATGTCCTCATAATTATCAATTATACAGGATTTCAGGCCAAGTGGACACATCAGCAGCATACTTATTGATTAGAATTATATGATGCGTCACTGGAGGAGAACGCACTGAGTGAACGGCTTCTCAACATTTAGTGCTGTTGATATTTGTTGTGGCTCATTTCGGAGCTTGAATAAAGGATTATTTAACCCTGCATCTCTGCACATACAAGGAGGTGGAAACCAAGTTACGCTGTCAGAAAACCCTTGTTAAAAAACACTTCTCTGTACGGGGGTATTGACTGTCAATGTACTCACTAAGACTGGATGGAAAAATCAAATCAATCAAATGCACTTTTATGATGCTGTGTTGGATGATGTTTTCAACTGGACGTCTATGATATGTTAATTGATGCACCATCTTGTTTTCAAGGAGGACCTCAGGCACAAAACATGTCAATCAACAAACATTAAACAGAAATTAAGTACACAACTATAAATAATTGTCACAATATTAGGTGAAATAATCCAACAACACAAAAACAATCAACAATCAAGTACATAAGGACTTTCCCATCATTCCAAATCACACCTATTACAGCTTTTACAAGTGTCATCTGAGAAAAAATAAAGAATGAGAAATAAAACAGACCAAGTAACATTATGCCACATTACTGTCTACTTACATGCTAAAGATGTAGGTAAATACAATAAAAAAGAACAGATGGATGTAAAGTACACAAGCAAAAAAGTCTTGAAGTCATGAAAGGAAGAAACCCATCTGAGTGAAACAGGCCACTTATTCCTGTCTGATGATGCTATAAACTGAAAAGCATGTAATAACAATCACATTATCCATTTTTATAAAAGTCTAAATAAAATTGTGCACAATCCGTACTTGTTAGCCAGGTGCCAAATCTAATGAAAAACCGGTGCAAAGGATGTCAGCACAAAATGTAAGAAGGAAGCAGCTTTATTTAATCACAAAGCTTTATTAGGCATTTAAAATTTGTTTGATTTCTACTAAATAGACATTTTTCACAGCAGCCATTTTTGACATGTAATAGTAGGGTAAACACAGGTGTTACCATTGATACAAATTAAGGTTCCATTCAATTCAAGTCAAACAGTCAGGGTGCTGCTATTGACCTTTCGCCAAGCCCCTCTTCTGAACAGCAGCTATACAATCATAGATTAGCACCTGGCACCATAGGCCTGCTTTGCATTCCTCTACATGGCTCTAAGAAAAGCAGTGATTGGTGTCTCATGAGTTTGGAGGGCGTTTTTTGTACTCTTTCAAAAACATAAAACACAAGAACACGTGTGAGGAATGGATTAAAGTTTGTCTTTATCTGCTCTGAGGTACGCTGCAAATGTTAGCATGTCCAGTTTACCTGCACTAATGTTATTTGCTATGCTATAATGCTATGAATGAGAAGCCCGCTTTTGCTTACTTCTTTGTGAATTTTGAAGACCCAGTCTTTCAAAAATTAATGTGAATTTCGCTGTTAAATCTGCCATCCTTATCATTTTAAACTGTGCAGTCCACGAACCTGACGTAGCAACAGTAACTAATGGGGGCGGGGCTGAAGTGAAGGGTCAGTTGAGTACAATGGCTCACTGGAAAGGCTCTGCTACACAAAATGGAATGGGATCTTAATTAGTGTCATTGGTAACACCTGGCTGCTGTGAAAAAGGTCTATTATCATGTTGCTAGGAATGAAATAAAGATTAAACCACAGCCATCATATCTTCAGATTCTCTCTGTATACTGTGCCATTGCAGAGCCAATGAAGTCTGTATCCTGTGTAAGTTGAGACAGCTCTTTTACAGAGTATACAAGCCACCAGGTGGCAATGTGTGACAGCTTTGGGTTCTTAATGACTCAGCTGTAACGTTTTCCATTTCCTCTGTGCTCCAAACACCACCCTCAGACAGGCTGCAACAATGACTGTATGGACACACATTGTAAGTTGTGTTGATTTTGTTGGGTGAATTATGTAAAAGCCCAACATGAGCAGTGACACAGATTCCCTTGTGTTTACAAGTACAGTATTTATGCCCATGTGTTGACCACTAAACAGTCAGCAGCTGTGGAGCAAGTCTTATGGTGTCACCAAACCTTTCTGAAGGACTTAGTCAGCTTGACGTTTATGTTACTGGTGAGTAATATAAACAAGCTGTTGTATTTTCTGCGATGTCCACGAAATCCAAGAAAACTGTTTACGCACATCTACATTTCTATTTCACTATGACCTGTGGTTAGAGATGCAAGTAAACAATTGGCAGCTGTGAAGTAAATTCAGCTCCGTCATTTCCTGTGAAAATAAATCCAAATTTACTCCAGGTTTCCAAGTTTACTTATGAGCAACAAATTCAAGTTGTTATAATGAATGGGTGTTTTAGCAAATTCAAGTGCTGTTGCAGTCCATCCAAAACAAAATTCTACATGACTGTGTTTTTGCATGACAAATCTTTGAAAAAAAAAAAAAAGCAGTGGTTCTAAAACTTTTTGAGTCATGGCCCTCCAGAATAATCAGATTTGTGTTTGTGACACCACAAAAAATCCATATTGCAGAAAGTCAGGCAGATATTTCTGAAACATTTTGGTTTCTCAGTTAATTGTGCTGATGTTGGACTCTCAGGTGACCCACTTTGAGACACAGTCCATTTCTTGTCCAGTCTGATATTGACCTGAGTCTTGAGCTGGAATACTTTTCTGAGAAGTCATTGCCCCATAGTAGTCATGTGAAAATTGGCTCTCACTTCTTGGTTAAGTATGATAATGAGGCACAACAGCGCCAAAATAAATGTCTGTGTGTTAGAACTCATGTGCATGCACACTTTGACTCTCACAAACAGACTGACATTTGTGTCTGTTCAGAACATGGTGGTTTATGTTCGTAACTGACTCTTTCTAAGTCCTACCCCTTTTGTAACCTTGGTCAACTTTCTGATTTCCTGTTTCCTCCACTTAATTGGTAAATTCATCTATGCTGAGAAGAAAACCAAAATTTGATGGTTAAATGTTGCTGGTGGGGATGTAAAATCAACAAATCATTAACAGATCTTTGGTAATGCAAATTATAGCACATATACACAAAGAGTATAAAAAACAGTCTGAAAGGAAGGTCAGTGATGATGACATGTTTACAGTTATATCTTTCTTGCACACAGTCCATACATCCAACTCAGACTACATTAACAAGCCTACTGATAAATATCCTAGAAATCATTCCATGGCCACTAGCATGAAATATTGTGTGTTTCATAACATACTTGACCCCTGTAATCCTTCAGTAAATGCATATATTGATTAATTTGTGCAGTGCAACCATGGCCATTGTGCTTTACTCAAAACTAGATACTCATACTCACATCTAGACGTGTGTTACAGTCAGAAAACAGGCATCAACAGACTATGAAGCCCAGAGACTTCTTAGGCACAAACATTTCCTGCTCCATTTTCGTGTTTCCTTGAGTGTCCGGTGTTTTATTCTTTGGCATAAAACTGAGTCAGTACTGCTGTAATATAATAACATGCATCAGTCTCCCCACAGCTTTTCCAGTGTTCAGTAGCTCAGGCTCCTCAATCATCAAACATATTTACAGCAAAAACATGATAAGACAAAAATCAGCTCATTAACATGTGATGTTTGACTACCCATTTTTCATCCCTCCAGAATAAACATACTGTAAATGTGAGATGGTTTGGTGTAAAAATAGAATTGCCGCGTGAAATCTCAAAAAGGTCTAACTTTACTGAAAATGCACCCACTCAGTCCCTGAAGAGGTTTTTCTTGTGAATTAAGGGCACATTGTTAAGAGTGGGTTCATACATGGAGGCTATTACTGTAAAAGCTGCAGTAGAAGGGTAATTCTTCAAGAGAAGGATTTAATGGAAATGAAATTAAAGTACTTTTAACAGACCGTCACTATAAATGTGGGTCAAAGATGCAACAATTTTGCTCAATACAGCACCAATCAAATTATACAGCTGCAAAAAATGGCATGGTAAAGTTAAACCCCTAAAATGTCAAAGTACTTGCATGGTTCAAAGTGTTTCTGTCCTGTATAACTCTGATCATCCCGAGAGGAACATCAGGAAACTTTTTAGGATTGGTGAAGATAGTATTCTCAGTAGCAATACAATGGATCTTTCCTTTAGCAAACTGATCTGTTCCTAAATGGTTTGTTTTAGTGCCTAACTGGGAAAAGAGTGTTAAGTCTGGAAACGCAAGAGACACATCAGAAGAATGAATTTATCCACAGGCTCCCTAAAAGGTTTTAAAACTTATTTTGAGATTAAATTTCTGTTCCCCGAGCTAGCCATCGGCACCAGTGGAGTTATTGCATTAAGTCCTTGCTGTGAAATTTTGCAGTTTTTTCATTTGTTTTCTTTTTTTCTTTTTTTTTTGATTTACAGTAATTTTGGGAGAGTGTACTCAAAGTACCTGTGGAAGGTATTCTAGTGGGTCAACATTAAAAATGACTGAACTGTTGGGACAGAGTTGCCAGGCATGGATGAAAATGCACTGTGTGTATGGACTGAACATACAATTATAACCTTAAGAGTTCAGATCAATAGTGTGATTATGATGACAGATCTTACTAATGGCAGCTAACAGCTACACTCCACTCATTATTTAAAGTAACTCAGTCAACCACAGAAAATATGTGAAAATAGGGACATTTTATTCAACATTAAGTACACTAACCCAGAGTGTAGCATGGTTGAGAGATTATTCATTAAATCAGCCCGTAAAGCAGCCATCACCATTACTTTAATGCAGCCATTATGAGCTGGTACATGAACCTCTGCTGTCTGCTGGAGGTCTGTCAGGTCTCCTCACAGGTGATTCTGGGGTTGGTGAGTTCGAGGGCATGCTATAACCAAGAGTCTGACTATTAGCAGTGTCTCTTCTCATTCTGGCTCCATGCTGAGTTCTACATCACAGCACAGCAGAGTCCACCTTACACTCTCTGACTTAATACGACACAGACAGACAATCAGAGAGACAGACAAACAGACAATATACATACATACGCTCATATACATGCATACACACACACATACATACACAGTCATACATACATACATCATACATAAATTAATGAATATAGGATACAACATAGCACAAAAGAAACACAGATAGCACGCATTTGTCTGATTTGTCTGATCTAAAAACACTAAATACTTGATAAAGGTGATTTAATCCATCCTACTACACTGTTTATCAGTGCACAGCCAGTGTCGGAAATGTTGTATAAATCCTGTAGTAAAAACTTGGCAGTTCTGCCCATGTTCTGTTCATTTCTCTAAATGCTTGGAACACTGTGCAGTGAGAGCTCACTTCAAGGCGGAGTAACAGTGAGTGGGCACTGCAATTTCCTCTCTTTCTGTAGTCAGACGCGGTATGTGGTTGTGTAGGTGTTTGTGTATATCTGTAACTTGCGTCATGCTGCATGCTCACATATTTTATATGAGATTACCTCTGTGAATGACTTGTTTTTAACGGCTGCTGTGGAAATGCCCCTATTTGTAATGATGACGCAGAGCAAACGTGAAAGGTGTTTCTGAATAATTTCCAAATACATAAAATAAAACTCATTAATTTGTCCCCCACATGGCTTGGTGCTCTATAGGTATAAGTTTAAAGATGTATTTGACCTCCAAAATTATATATAAAAAAAAAAAACAAAGATCCTGAGGTTTTAGATCCAGAAGCAATAAACCTGTAGGATGTCCTTTTCCTTATATCTAACACTCTTTTTGAGAGTCAGTAGTTGTATCACTCCGAAAGTACTTAACACCAGTGACAATTCTCAAAACCACTTATCATGGCAGCAGTGGTGAAGGTCTTCAGCGGTTTCGGCAGGATGTTCTGCTCCAACGCTCCTTTGATTCAAGTATTGTGCAGAATATGCAAAGTGATGAGCAATGTACCAAATGTGAAGGATAGAGGAAACAGCTGTGTTGTCATGGATAAGAGGCTCCTCGTGACGAGACATGTGGGTGGTTCTGTCTCCATGGCAACGTAAGATTTTACCACAAGAACAGTTTGCGAGGAGAACAGAAGATGTAGAGGCAGAAAACTTGGGAAATTCTCACTTCTTTGAGTACACATGCATTCAGATGTCACACATCCAACTCCCATTTCCTGCAGAGACATTCTTACAGTTGCCAAAGTACAAAGGAGTGCTGTCGCTCTTCACCACCTACACACTGGTTGCCAAAACCATTAAAGAAAGAGAGACTGTGGTTTTTATAATGAGTTCATACAATAGTTAGGCCATCAAAAATTAGACAATCATGTCTTGTTTAAGGACACTGTCGGTTTTCTGACAAGTTGAAAGATTTGAATTATTAACTGTCATGGCACTAGAGAACATTGGAAGAACACAACTTTTGTATTTGCTGACCTATTTAATTTTTGCCACTGTGATAACCACCTACAGAGCCAATAATACTGCAACTTTTGATTCATTAAAATTGAAAAGCCTCTGCAGCTACACCCTCTATAAAGAAGTATTATAGAGGACTTGTTTGGTTGAAGTCTTTAGATTGAGCGTCAAACTTGTTAAGATGAAGAGGATTAACACCAAACTCAATGCACTCCCTTTTTTAACACTCAAAGCTGCACTAATCGATTTTTTTATTATCAAAGGAGAAAATTATTATGTATATTTGAAAGGGGTTGGTTATAGTGATAAAGCAACAGAGAATTATCCCCCTGCTCTGCAGTTGCCCACAGCTCTACAGCTTCTTTCAGTGCATCATACTGTTTTTACGGCTTTATTGTTTGGGTTCAGACTCAAAACTCTAATGAGCAGGGGTGGACATAGGATCTTTCTAAATCGGGTGACATAAAGGGGCCATACTCCCTTAGAAGTTGGTAGAGAGCAAAAGAGGTGAATATTGGACACACATTTGGACACAAACACAAAATGAATGCTAATGTTGTTTTATATGTGCTGGATGTGTAAATAAGCAACTATTTGCACATTTGCAAAAAATAAATAAATAAATAAATAAATAAATAAATAAATAAATAAATAAAAATCTACAAGAGGCTGAAATGTCATTGTTGTGTTTACAGCTTCCCCCAAAATGGCCAAAAAGTATTCATTGCGAATTTAATTATGAAACACAATGAAACCAACAAATTAATGTGTTGATAAGATTACTAGATACTGGAAGTAGTATAATTTATACATTTTGTTTAATTCTTGAAAGGAGACTTATGTAATATATTTACTGTAATAAATCAGAGAATGACCACGATGTATCATCAGAGATTAAGGAAACATATTAAATTGAAATACTACAGCTGCGGTGTCCCCCTTTGAAATTTCTATTCAGAGCTGGAATAACGTTTTGTTCATGTAAATAAGACTTAAAATGAATGCATAAATGTCTGTTTATTAGTCCTAAGAAGTCAGTAATAATCTTGTAGAAGGAGTATGTTTTTAAGGATTAATTAAACAGTATGTTAATTGAGTCTGGCAGGCAGTGAAAAAACTCCAGTGTGCATTTTCATAGCAGTGGGCTTTTGTTTTCAGGATAACAGGTTTAGATTTACATTGACAGACAATTGACAGTTATAAACAGCTGATCTACTTCCAGTGTAGGAGTCTTTGTTCATTGTTATTGTCAGTTTATTATTATGCACTCACCCTGCCGAGGGGGCGAAGGGAAACAACTCGCTTAAACCATAGATTGTATATTAACAGGATTACAACCTATTTAATGTATCATCTATGGCTTCAACTAATTATTTGGGCTGCAGTACTCATTTTTGCATGTGCATTTGCTGGATATTATTTCTTTAAGTGAGGCATATCATGTTTACTGTATGTTCATCTACAGTGCCTGTTTTCCTTCCAAGAAAAAGAGGTTGTGGTCAGTGAATCATTGTTGGACATCTGTAGACAGAGTCTACATATGTATGCTTAGTTTTACTTTTACTTGCTTACTTTTGTGGATTACATAACTTTTATATTTGCTTATAATGTTCATTGAGTTGAGATTCCTTCTATAAGCCTCTGGGGTTTTTTCACGTGCAGAGTTTGACTCTTTTCTTTGTTGTTGTGTTTTCTGCTGCTTTGTTTTATAGAGATATAGATATTGGAGACAAGCTCTTCAGGCTCTCACCCCTTTGCCCTTATGTTACTTAATTGCCTCCCACCAGAATGCATTCTTACCTGCACATACACATAATTACACTTACAAAGAGGTTGATTATGTTCAGTACAAAAAAGTTTGCAGTACGTGCCACTTCAGCAAACACAAATATTGGAATCTAGAGTCATCAAATGTTTTCATCAGTTTGCCGTCCTGTTCAATCTACGTGTGTTCATGCACAGAGTGTTCTCATTACAAACTCTCATCCTAATTTCTGTTTTATACATGCTGTCAGTTCGCTCACGTACAGCGAAAATGAGGTTAGATTAATAAACACCAATTAATGTTCAGGACTGAGATAAACTTGCTGTCATAGCTGTGCATGAAATAAAAAATACGTCCACATAATAAAGGTTTGTATTGTGCACACTTAACACAAGTCAGCACACTGAGGAATTACATAGTGATATAAAACTACTGTGATGTTCTATAATTCTGGTTAAAAAACACCATGAAACGGATTTAGGATGGAGTTATGCAAGTTGAGCAGGGGAAGAGAACATTAGAATCTAATTTTAGCCCAACAATTAGTTCTGGCTGAGTGTAACTTTTGATGTTCTGGCCATCTGGCTCTGGTTCTCTGTGTAAGTTAAGTTATGATTTCAGGATGAAAGCCGAGCTGTTAGAGGACCTTTCCTTAAAAATAAACTTAGACGATTGTCATTATAGTTCACTAAAACTAATAAAGTCTTACATTTCTGGCAGTTGAACTGATATGAATGAATTGTGTTGCTTGATGAATTTGAAAAAAAAAAAATGAATTGTATGAATTTGACTTTAAAGGAACCAGAAATAATTTTTCTTATCTCTACAGTGACACATTCCATTACATTCTACTTTGAAATCACACTTATCTGTACTGAGGGGACTGCCTTTCATCATTATCTTTGCTGGGCTGAATAGGAGGCCAGTTATGTAAAGAGAAAGTTCAGATGTATTCACAGGTGTGTGTCTGGAAGTGAAAGCCATCTGTGAACAGCGATAAGGGGACCAAAAAGTGTCTATAACTATTTCCTCACCTGGAAAATTGTATCCCCTCGACTGAGACAGTGCTGCGGTGTTTTGTACTGTTCCATTATTTCACTCACAAAGATGTCGGATGGGGAACGATTCTGCAGTGCAGATATAAGATTGTTATATGACAAAATATCTCTGCTTCCCTGTCAATCTTTACAGGAGTCTGAGATTGTGTTTTACATTCCATAAAGCTACAAAGAAGAAGACAGAGTGAAGAAATGTCAAAGGGAAGTTCTTTGCAACACTGACTCCCGCGACAATACAGCTCCGAATATATGAAAATATAACCAGTCAAGTATATTTGAACTCTTTAAACTTTAGGACAAATTCAGAGAGAAGCATGAGAGAATATATTTAGAATTACAATTATTTTTCAAAATATATATATATATTTTTTTTTGGCTGTAGCGATGTTATCAGAGAATTTAAAGTTAGCATGTTTCCTTAGTCTCTGATGACATATCATGGTCATGTTATGATTTAATATAGTAAATATATTACAGATTTCTACACAAACATCATATATAACTTGAATACCATTCCTCTTTATAGTGAGTACACCCCATCTTTTATCCTTCATCAACTGAAATCTTCAACAATGAAACAATCTTTTAGACTGGAACCACTCAATAGATATGTCTTGGCATTATTGTCCACCTGTACTACAATCTAACAAAAAAAATCACAAGCAAAAAACAAAAAAGAAAACACACTAGTAACATAGATTGCGTTTTGTTTAAATGGAATGCTTGAAATACTTCTCCCCGTGATTTCATATTGAGTTTTTTTGTTTTTTCAATGGTTGTTGTGTTTTGCATATTCAAATAGTAGCACATTTCTTTTTTCCAGTGCAGTGATGTAGGAGGGTGTATGTATTTCCAGAGTTTAAGTATTAGTTTCTTTTCTTTCTTTGTTTTTTTCTTTACAATTGAAGAAACAAGAATAATCCAACACACTCTTCAATATCTCTGATAACCAATGTTCTACATTCAACCAAATCTTTTGAATTTTCCTACAGTCCCAAAATGCATGGATCGATTAATCTGTAATTCTACATTTTAAACAGTGCCCTGGTTTATTTTTTTAATCATATTTATTGACTTTATCTTGTATGTATTATCTCTGTATGTACATTCTTTTTTACTGGATTAAAAGCACATTTTCATTGGCTGTTATATGTCTCATTAGAATTCAACAATAACTCCACAACTCTATTTTTTTTATAAGTGGCAGCTCATTGATAACTCTCAAGATTGGAGAGTTTCAAGGTTGAAGACACAATGTTCTAAGTGTGTGCCCCCCTCCTGAGTTTTCTAATCCTGCCTTTATCTCAGTTCTATTTTTCAGTGCATTATCAGGAGACCGTAGGTGGTTCAGTTGGAAAAGGGAAAGAAAGTGTTCGGAAATCTCTGGTGGAGTAGCATTTAGTGTTACGTTGCGTAATGGCTCAGTTTTCTAAGCTGTGCAGTAACTTGGCCTACATATTTCCATTGTCTAAATTCCTTACTGCCTCCATCTCTTCCTCTACTCCATCACTAACCCACCACTGGAAATAAAGAGGTATAATTATGCTTAAAATTGGCACCCAGTTGCGAGCTCCTATAACTCTTTTCCACTTACAATTAATGTCCGTTATTTGAGGCTCCAGTCACAGAAGAGTGGCAGATCGGAAAAACAGTTCCTTATCCACAAAGAGACACAAAACAGGCACAAAGCAGATTATTATATCTCTGAGAAACTAAATATAGTGCCTGTGTAACATCCGGACAACAAAGACGTAGGTCTAAACTTCCATCCCCTTGCTATTCTGATCAGTGGTGAAACGTGAGAATTCTCATGACAGAAGTCTTGTTGGCTGAGAGCCTGAATTCTCTGTGACAAAACGTGGCTGTGAGAGGAAATTGTCAGCAAATGTGGGTGATTGTTTTCTGTGTGGCTGTAATTAGTTTTTATTGTTTTTTTAATGCATTGCTTTGCTTGAGTGAGATATATGTGCAGGCATGTGCAGTGCACTTTATACAGCATACACCCAGTTTACTGGGATGTACAGTAAGTAGTTCATCCTACTAAACTCAATGATTGTCGGCATATATTATCACACAGAGTAGCTATTGCATTAGTAATGGTGGAAGACGATCTAAATAATGTCTGAATAATCAAACATCAGTGACCTTTACAACATTATACATTATATTTTGTCAGCCAAATTAAAACATTGCAGTTTCCAATGTGATACACTTAAGTGGTTAACTATTTAAATGAGACAAAGAGACCAATATGTATTAATTAAATGGTTGTGCTTCAAACACACTTTATATAACGTGGTGTATTTCTGGGACCTATATTTTTCTTATTTACATTAATGATTTGATTGAATTGGATTTGATTACATGAAGTGACCTCCTATGAGATAACAATACCATCAATGGCCCTGAGCCAATTTGAGTTTGAGACCCCTGTCCTATAGGGAGTGGAGATCCATTGTGTAAGCCGTGGTGTAGCCGACCTGACCTCTCCTGACACATTTTTTTAATTCTCTGGATTTTATGCAGTTGAATGTGTGTGCAAACAAAAAAATAGTACAACATATGTATTTTTTCAACATTCAACAATAAAATGTCTTGAAACTGGTATGAAAGAAGTCTTTTTTTTTCTTATGTTCAAGCATGATCTGTGTTGTCTTACATCCATGTGTACCTGCCATGGAAACTGCTTTGTCTTCTTTGAATTCTCCACAAAGGCCATAGGAGGGAAGGTTTTTCAACAATCGGTTCCTGCAGCAGTAATAGGACGTGCTCTGCTCCCCTCTCTCCCTTCTGATTCACAAGCACCTTGCTCCCTAACCTGGGTGGTGCTGACTTTCACAGCATTGTTCCAGGCCTCCCATACTCCGCCATTTTGTTTCCTGTGGAAGAACAGGAAGTCCTGCCTGCAGCTGTTCCCAGCACTGTGAACTAAAAAGCTTTTGCAGGCACAAACACACACATTCAAACACACAGAATTCAGTATACACACATCCTTTTCCTTCATGCTTCCCCTCAGCCTGAGTTCAGGATGGCCCTCTCTGATGTGAAGATGACCCGAGGGATGATGGGATGAAGCCAAGAGCACGTCTGCTTTCCTTTTCAAAACAAAACCCCTGCCTCTACAAAAGACTCACATGTTCAGAAGTATTCCTGAAAGATTATTGCAACACACAGGTAATGTTGCGCAGGCTCAAACATAAGAAATATTTGTGGTTGTAGTAATAAAACAGAATGTCTTTTCAGGGTTTGTAGGATTAAAGTTGTGTAATTTATTTAGTTTGCATCAATCCTTAATTTATCCAGCGCCCTGTTCCGGAAATCACCATTATTCTTTGTTTTTTTTAAGGTAGCCTTGTCTGTTTGTGGAAACATAAGTGAAACTCGCAGCACGAAGGACAGATCCTCGAATGAAGGCAATCATGCAACCGTGGGAAAACAGCCTATGGCCCCCTCCCTACTGAGAGACTGATGCCCTCATGTCTGTGTGTTGAAAAGGTTCTTGATAATGGATGTTGATATTATTTGGGCATTAACAATTACATCACAGATAATACAATTGGTTAGACATCTTATCTTCGCCGGTTATTGTTTCTGTGCAGCGATCCTGATAATCCCTGGGCCTTTTAGCAGATTTGGAGTCAACTTATTAACCAGGCAGTCTGCAAGCACTCACAAGGTTGTGAAGACAGAGAGCACGCACAGATCATGTGGATTATTTGATGCTAATGAATGTTTACCCACAGTAATCTATTAATTTATCAAATAACAGAATACAGGCTTATTTAGTATTGCTTTATTTGTGTTTCACAGGACTGTTATCTGTGTAGGAGTCACACTTAAGACCAAGTTACACCAGACAGTGTAACAGTGAAATAAATCAGTGCAAAATATTTGTTTCTTCTCTTGGTATAGGGCAACATGTTGTCACTGCCTCTTGCCCAAAATTAACCTCCTTCTAGTGGCCCATATTTGGCTATATATTATTCAATGCATTTAATATAAGTATTGCTCCAGACCCTCTCCTTGCTACGTTTGAGTCAGTTGTGATAAACCTGTCTATTGACAAGTATTTAGGGCAAGATAGTTCTTTATGTACATTGCTGGCTAAACACCTTATTTTACAGTTTTGGAAGTCAGAGGTTAAACCTCCATTTCAGCAATGGCTCGGGACCTGGGAAATATACTACATTTGGAAAGATTGTGTTAGACGCTGGCCAACAGATATAGCACATTCTTGAAAATATGGCAACCCCTCTTTGATAAATGGACAATGACCTTCAATAAAACTGTCTTTTAGGCCTCCTCTCAATGCACTTGAGACAACTGCACTGTTGACCACATCTTCTAAAATGCTGGTGTACACTGACCATTTATTATGTTTTTGTTTTGTTTATTTTTTTTAATCATTCTTTATATTTTTTCCTATTATTATTACCCTTCTTTGTTTCATTTGTATTTTATTATTTTTTACAACAATTAAAAACAAAGAAGTACATTAGTTAAAAAGAAATCAATATTGACTATTACTTTCACTTATGGGATAGCAGCAGCAGTGGGTGAAAGTCCTGGGTTTGTTTGACCCATCTATCTACCCCAACATCCTGACCAGAAGGATGCTTCCAGAAATTGTACTAGCTGTGTGCCAACAGCTTCATAGTTTGAAGAGTAGGGTAACTGATGAGAAGCTTCCATATTCGTCATGTTGGGAGTGAGACTGGGCTGGGAAAGAATAGGTGGTGAGTTAGGTACAGGGTGGCATCATGAGACAGGACAGGCTGGGACTAGCTGGTTAGCATGCTAACTTGAGTAGCTATTTCTGTCAAAACTGTTATTCCTTCACATTCTGTCGATAATTGTAGTTAATTTTAGATTGTTTAAACTAAAATTATTACATAAAACATCCCAGGCGGAAGAGGGTCAGATCATGAGGTGACAGACAGAAGGAGGGAAACAGGTTGACTCCTGACTGCACTGCGGTGATGGAAGACATTACTCACTTTGGCAGGGTCAAGAATGACCACCACTGTGACACCACACTCACACTGACACTCCAGCTGACTCTCCTGCAGCGAGGAATAGGAGTAAGAGGCAGGTTTTAGTTGAAATCTTTTCATGAATGATATTAAAATCACACTGACAAATATACTCATACAAATTCATAACACTTGGTTCAGTGTGGGAATGAAGTGTTGAGATTGAAATCACACTGAAACTGTAAATTTAGTGATTGAGCAGTTGTGTCACTTACACAAGCAACATCTATGGGGGGACATTGGGTTTTTTGATCCCCCAGAGTTAGAGATGTGGGTGCAATGCCCCCCATATTCTAAGTTAAAGCAGGAAAAAACACTCAAAACAAAATTGGCATAGGCTAATAAAATTGATTGGTGTTTGAAAGGACCACAAATAGTCATAACATATGCTATTTACTTGAATATTTAATTTCTATAATGAGGTGTAGTGCTTGTTTTGTTGCTCTTATATGTTACCAGTTGAGCCCCTCCCTTTAAGGGAAGTGTGAGAAACCCGTGTATGTGAGTTAGCCACTATGAGTCAGGCTAAAGTCAATAAATAAAGCATAAAACCAGAGGTCTCCCAACGATGGTTCAGAGCGGCAAATAGGGAAACATAGCGTGCAATCACATTTCATCACTGAAACTGACTTCAGGAGAAGAGTAACAAATGCATTACCCAGCAGCAACAACAACAGCAACCACACAGTGGATGATTGGTCACAGACACTGGAGCCCTTCCCTGTGCCTGTAGGATAGATAATCGCCCAAAACAGCCCAAACTCAGGTGGAGCATGCAGAGTGCCTTCAACATATGACGTCATAACATTAGGCTGACTTTTAATATTTAACCCATGTCAATGCCAATGGCCACTTATTTTCAGGTATTCCTGCAGACACTGTCTCACTGAGCCTCCAGGCACCAGGAACAGGTTCATATAATCTTCCTGCCTCATAGATCACATAGCACATCTACAGAATAAAGGGACAATTCAAAAATGAGTATAGATTTCATAACAACACATCCTGATTAAAAGGTTTCACACCTCAACTGTGCTTGAAAAAATAATGCACATAATATATTTTTTTTCAAGCACAGTTGAGGTGTGAAACCTTTTAATCACACACATACACACTTGTATATATGTGTGTGTGTATATATATATATATGTATATATATATACATGTCAAGTGTGTGTGTGTGTGTGTGTGTGTGTGTGTGTGTGTGTGTGTGTGTGTATTTTAAGTTTTTCTTGCTTCGTGTTGGCCTGCAAGGATAGCAGAGAAACCACAGTGTTATGTGTAAGTGTGTGTGTGTGTGGGTGTGCTACACCTGATGAGCTGAGCTTGGAGGTGAGAACTCCACAACTTCTGCTGCTTGTGGACGTCCTGAATGAAATGAGTCAGAGTCAGGAGGCCTTGCAGAGCGGAGTTCATGTAACAAGTCTGCGCCAGGTTGGGAGCCTTAAACACAACTAGGCAGTAGACCAAATTCAGACTGGAGCTCATTTTCTTCACCATGTGCAATGTTTCAGCTGTATTTCAGGAGAGAATATAACTAAACCTGGAATAACTTTACATACTTGCAAGTATAAAAACAATTGAATGAATATTCAGTATATATGTGAGTCTCTATGCAGGTGCTTACCTGAGGCAGACTAGCTTCTCTCTGAAGAAAGTTTCTGTTCTGTATTCTTTATGAAGTGTCCATATATTTTTGCCCACAGTCTGACACAGTGTCATCGCTATTATTATTTATTCAGCCTGTAGACCAGATGGGGTGGATTGCCTGGACTCGGGTGCATTAGTAAGGAGGCTTTCACTGACAACACTTATGTTAGTCTCGGTGGGTATTTCAGTTGACCTCTGCTGTGTCAGATGGATGATTTCTCTCTGCTCCATCTGTCTCCAACGTCTGCCTCTGCTTGATGTAAGTCCAGAAAAATAGATAAATACAGCAAAAGAAACTACATGTGTGACATAATATGCAGAATCCATTATCGCAACTGTTTGGTTCCTCTTGTTCCTGTGCATCTTAAGTTGAGGCAACATATTTCGATGAACCTACACTTGGTTGACTTACCTACTTGGATATCTCACTTCCCATTCCAGCCCACTTAATCCTAGTACTATACCAGGTAAGCATACTATAGGAATCGTCCCATGAGGTGATACATGGCTCTGAGATCACAGTTCGGACAACTATTAGTTAGCATGACAAAGATGCAAAGCATATTGCTGTTAACACTTGAGGTACAAACACCTTGACCTATTTGACAGTATCGTCTTCTGTGCACTAGTCGCTCACCCAGTGTTAAAAGAATAAGCCTACAGTCAGGTTCAAATAAGTAGGCCTAGTAGTTATACCCACATGACCTCTTTAAGTGGCTTTTTTGTATGTTTGTTAATGTCCGTTATTTTTTCTGTCATATGCGGTCTAGCTTATCCCCATCTGACCTGCAACTCTGTCTCCTCTAAGTTTTTTTTAACAAACAAATCCTTGAATCAGACTGAAAAGAAATGTGCAGATAAACAAGGACCTGAGTATGAAATATACTCTCAATATAATCAGGCTACATGAGCATGACCAGGGCTACAAACAAGGTAAATACTGTATAATACCATGGTTTAATTGTTACATGTGTTTATATGGCATCTTTGTGAACTTGAATTTCTCCTCTCTAACAATCCAAAACAAAAATTATCAATGTATTAGACTGCACATATGCACACAATAATGAGGAACACTCTAGTAGTTTGGGCTCTCAAAGCACACAGATGTATAAGTCTTGTTTAATTCTATATACTTTATGATTAGTTATTTAAGTTTTGTAGCGGTAACATATACAACATGGTATTACATTGTGAGGACAAATACTGTACCTCATCTCCTTGGGAGGTACAGATGGTTTCATCCACTTTCTCACTGTCACACTCTGCAACTACATAGCATAATGTAAACATACTCAACAGCTGCATCTTGCCTGGATTCATCCACTTGCATCAGGGGCTATAAAACTCTGACAATTATACTGTTATAATTACACTAAATACTTCTTCTCTGAAAGTAAAGGATGTGAAACATTTCTAAAATGACTCACTCCCACTTCATATCACAAAGGACAAAATGCATCTTTTGTGCATCAGAGAAGGTTTAAGCAAAAGGCCAGAGCCAGAGAAGCTGTAATTGAAAGGGTTTCCGGACACTTGAGCAGACTGAATGCTTGATATGCCACCATGTCGCCAATCTGCTGCATATTATCACTCATGTAATTCTCCAGCGACAAATCAGTTGGAAACACTCACAGTTTGCTGGAACCTGGTGGAACTAATTTCCATGACTGAATGTCATATTGATAATTTCACTATAATTGCTCCTGACTTGGCCTGCTTTTCCCAAGGTCACAGGCGACTGGAGCAGGGCTTATTCCTGAGTGCACTGGGTGGGAGGCAGGAAAATACCCTGGACATCTTATGAGTCGATCAGGCCGAACATACACCCTCTCATTTACCTATGGGCAATTTAGACAAGAGTCCATCTGAGATGGAGTGTGGGAGGAAAGAGAAATATTTGGAGGGAACCCATGAAAACACGAAGAGGAGAAACATGAGATATTTTACATTTGATTTATACATAATTTTAATGACCCCCGTTGGAAATTTCAGTAGGAGTTTTGATTTTAATTAACACTGGCAGTACTCTGTCCTTGGAGCACATATTTGATTACTCATAGTCTAAGAAAAAAAGCTGTAGAAAATAAATTTTTCTATGTTGGCGGTTGGATGATTGTATGATGTAATGCGTATTAAAAGAAGTGACTATATGTGGAAAATGAAACTGAACTTTGGTCCATGTGACTGATCACTAATTATAACCATCACTCACTTCCTGTTCCCCTCTGCCATCATCAGTTTAGCTAAAATCTGACAATAACCCTGATTAAACAGAAACTGTCACGACTGAAGAAAATGTTGGATTAAATATTTAAACTGCAACAGTGATTCTTTCCCTAAGCAAAGATCATAATGGTTTAGTACATTTTCCAAATTAACCAGCCCTCATTGGCAGTATTAGGTGATGAGCAATACCAGTGACTAATGTAATTAAATGACTAAATTATTAAATTGTTCTTCACTTTTCTGTTTTATATCTGAGAGAATCTTGCCTCAAGGTAGTTAAAGGTCCAGTGTGTAAGATTCACTGGGATTTATTGGCATAATATGGCAGGGGTGCAATATAATATTCATAAGCATGTTTTCATTAGTATATAATCACCCAAAAATAAGATTCATTGTGCTTTTGTTAACTTAAGAATGAGTCATTTATATCTACAGAGGGAGTGGGTCCTTTTTCATGTGTTTCTAAAGTAGCCCAGAAAGACAACAGCCACAGCGCTCAGCAGTGGAGAAAGGTCTGGTTTCCCAGCAATTTATGTGGGACCACACAGCACTTTTATCTCTTGTCCCATGTCCCACATATTGAGACCATGTCCCACATTATGATTGACTCTAATTTCAAAGAACCGCAGGACAGACAGTTTTCTAAAATGTGGCTTTTATCCACTTGCCGTGAAGAAATCGAAGGCTGTGTTTGATTAGTCACTACATTACTACAAGATTTAGGCGAAACTATCACATAGAAAAGGAAATGCAGCTACAACAAAGACTGTGAAATGGCTTCAATTAAACCAGAGGGCAAAGCACAGAGATGTTACAAGCTAAGAGCCACAATAGAAATGTAGTTTTTTAATTTAATACCAAACTTTCAGGTTACTTCTCAGCATTGGTAACGTGTCCCACCCGATCTGGTCACCCATGGATGTCATGATATTAGTGGTTGAAATTGGCTGGTTCAAGCTCAAACATATTTTACTGAATCAGTCATGTTTGGTTTTAGAAAAAGAACATTGGATTTTGATATAATCATACAAATAAATTGTAATCTGTTTGATATATATTGTTAAAGCTACTAAAAGAGTTTTAAACAGGTTTATGAAATAGTCTCAGTTTAATACTGATGCTTCTACACAAGCAAACAAGACCATCAGCATGAAGATGGTTATTTATGTATAATTGTTCTTAATGTCTGCCACCAGGTCAGATTATCTGTGATATCAGATGAAATGAGTCTGTGTTGACATTTTTCTCACACATTAGCCTGTTAAAAAGAAGCAAGAGGAGACTTATTTGGATCATTTATTTTTGACGTTAAATTTTATGGTTGTTATAGTGGAAAGAACTGCAGCTTTGGTTCACAGAGCCCCCTTACATCAACAAAATATAAAAGTTATTGTAGTAGCTTTGAATAGGTGCAAAATATGAAAAATATGTTATCTAAGTTAAGTTAAAAAGGCATTTTTCATTTCATCTCCAATGAAATATTCCTCAAACACACCTTCCAGTAAGACACAGGAATGCAGTGTCTTTATGAAACTCACGTACCCAAAGATGAGGCTGAATCCCTCACATTCCTGTTATTAATTAGACTTCCTCTCCATATCCTTTGCTTTACCCCTGGAGAAGCAGGTTTCCGCTCTGCAACCATCCATATGCTTCCTTAGAGGAAGGATGCCATCACACCTCCTCCACCCTCAAAGTTCCACCCTTTCCTCACGTTAAACGCCCGGCCCGGTCAAGTTCAACAGCAATAGGGTGTGCAGGATTAATGTGCTGTTTCATACATTAAGTCCTGATTACATCTCAGTGTGGGGTACAAAGGGGAATGCAGATGGGTGTGCACCTATACATTGTTTCTGTGCATGGATATGTGCTTTGTGTATGGAACAGACTGAGGAAAGAGTAAAGGAACCTAAAAATTATTACAAGTAAATTACCTCTGAGACGAAGTGGTGTCTCAATATCACTATGAGCTGTTTCAGATCCTCCAGTAAGCTTAACTTATGCAACATAGCCTGTGTTTTATGCAGTATCACTAAGCTGTAATAGTCCAGGGATGAGGATATTGTGCATGGGTGTATGGTGATTCCACCTGTAAAATAATATTTTGTTATTGACAGACAAGATACTCATGGAGAACAGCAAAATTTCATATTGCAGACATTTTATAGTACACATTAGAATGAGGAAAATTTGGCCAAGCTGTCTTTTTTCATAGTCTCTAAAGGAGGCTGGATGAGCCTCATAGTTGCAATAACGGCAGCTGAGCACGGGGGGCACCATCCACCCACACAGGACATCTATATCTGTGGATTCGTTTGTGACTCAGTAAGAGAAAAGCGCCGGCTCTCTGACTAAGGGTTGAAGAGGAGGAAGAGTGTGAAATGTTGGTCGGCTCTGGCAGAGAAAGGACAGGATAACTTGCTCCAGAGCAAGCAAGCTTTGTGAATCATCGATGGGATCCCATGAACACGCAGGGTGGTGAAGCCTCCCCCTTAACAGGTCCAAAGGAAGCCTCTCCCACAGGATACATAGGTGAGATCCAGGGAACTTCCTCCTGCACAAGGGAACTTCACCTCTGCGGTGAAGGTGTGGACGAAGTTGGGGTCACTCATGTCAAGCAGCAGTGGAATCCCTAATTGTTGTAAATCACCTCAAGGCTATGGCCCAGTGCCAATTTGGAGTCATTAAAAATTAATGCAGGGAGCTTTGCCTGCTCAGACTGGCTCACTGGTGCAAAAGGCATTTGAATTTTAATGGAAAAACACTGGACTTAAGTCCTACCTTCAAGTGTGAGCTGCTTTTTGCACAGAAAACTGATGCATACACACATTTTTCCCATTCTCCAAGAGCAGTCAGGCTCGGGGAGGAATGGAACACATGTAACAGAGTTATGTACTTAGGATACAAAAAAGGTAACTACTCCATTAAAGACAGAGAAAAAAGATGCAATGAGATGTATGATACATTTAATAATATGGGTATTATTATTAAGATTACAACATGTGCAGTGCACACACATTACAGCACATAACAAGTCACACAATACCACTCTGGTCTTGAGTGAAACCGTATCATGGTTTCAACTGAAAAAAATGCTTCTGCTGGGTGGAAATTTTGCAATTATTTTGTCTTTAAAGGAGAAATCTGTAACATATTTACTGTACTAAAGCATAAAATGAATATAATATGTCATCAGAGATTGAGGAAACTTGTTAAATTAAAACACCAGCCTCTTCGACAACAAGGCTCCATCCAGCATGTTTTCCTTTGAAATTTATATTCCAGGCTTGAGCAGTAGTTTTTATTCCCTTTTCACAATTTTCAATTATTAGAGTTAAAATTAATTCTGAATGTTCACCAAATGTGTAACAAATCATCAAAATCTTTTAGAAGGAGTTATTTAGTTAGTTAGGCAGTTAGGCAAACATGTTGTCACTGAACTCCAACTCTGTGGGTAAAAACACAAGCCCAGAGCAAAATAAGCTTATGACAGTTTACTTTAATTGCAAAATATGTCAATTCTGCTGCTCAGTGTCTGTCTTTTACATCAGAATAATAACAAAAGACATAGTTTGATGAGATTATGAAGTGCTGTGTGGTCATGGGAGTTGTTATCTTCACTTGTAAACAACCACAATAGCTGCTGAAAATCTGATATGACTCACTCAGAAATCATGTTCATAGGCAACATCATATTGAAGTTTTATTTTCATTTACGTTTAGTCACGTGCACTGACTTCCTTCCTCATTCTACACAGCATAGCAACAAACAGCTAGCAAACATTTAGACATTTTAATGCAGAAATGTTACATTTGTTTAAAGAAACATTTACAGGTAACACCAACTGCTAGGTTAGCTCAGTAACTGGTTAATTAATTTTACCACTGAAAAATATTAGGAACTGTAGGCTGGTGATGCCGGTGACCTGGATGGTGTGTGGTTGACGATACACACCCCAGACTAAAATAAGTTTTTGGCAGTTTACTTTAAGTTTAAATGTGAAGTGTGAATAGCAAACTAAAGCTATGATACGTAACATTTCATCACTAAAATGTTGAAAAACACAAGACATATTTTCCATATTTTGTTGAGTGTTGTACTTCCATTATCCTAAATGTTAACCATGTTAAAATGCAGAGAAATCTGTAATTTATTTGCAATAATGGTGCATTTAGCTAGTTGCTAGCTGCTATAACTTTTGGGAAAACACAGAATATGTCAGGGAGTGAGAAATGAAGTCGGTGCACATGACCAAATGCAACACGAATAAAACTTTAATATTACCTTGTATGAACATGATTTGACTTATGTCAGGTTGATTTTCATCAGCTGTGGTGGTTGTTTAAAAATGAAGATAATGGTCCCCTGCCATGTCTCAGCGTCATCAACTGACGTCTTTTGTTAATTTGTGAGAGATCCTTAGTGGCTGAATATTACGAAAGTTCATTCAAATGTGCATAATTTCAGCTATTAAATTAAGTGTGCATTTGGAATAGTTAGGGATAGCTGTACAAACAATTAATGAACCTAATAAACATTAACAGTTACCATATTTGGTACTGGGGCAAAAGTAAAGGGAAGTACTTAAACTTTACTTTAATATTGTGATATTTGGCTACTGAGGCTATTTTTTTAACGGGTATTTTGTAATTGCATCAGAATGCATTTTCAAACTAACCCTCTAACCCCTGAGAGCAACATGACTACATTTCTAGCATATTTTTACCATTACTCCATATTCTCTGTGAGGCTTATGCTGATTTTTCACACTTGTGTGGGAATGTCCCTGAGAATGTGCCTTGGCTCGCACAGCCACCATATGTGTGAATGCATAGTTTTCACACACCTGTGTATGTGTATGTGGCGAGTCAGAATTTGTTAAACCCTTTTATGTCACTACCAGCTTTTAAACGTGACAGCTGAGGATGTAAGTGAGAGACGGAAGACAGCTTCAAACATCAAGGACATACTTGTGAATAGATGATGCAACAGGAACATACAGAACAGCAGGAAACACAGTAATAAATGGAATAAAAGCACTGATATGTTCTATAGAAATACAGTAAATTTCCTGGTGTACAGTTGTGCAAGGTAATTCTGCCTTCTAAAGCAACAGTCTGCTTTTTCAGAGAGCCTCATGTGTTACAGCTTAACCGGAACTGCATTTCATTGCATTGAACTGAGAGGAGGGAGTAACCTTCTCATTGCATGGTGATTGTGTCACACTCTCTTGGCAAGGATACCGTCAGCGGTGTCACATTCTTAAGGCTGCAGAATGTTGAACTGCCTTTTCTAACAGGAAGAGTGTAACCTCCTCTGATTCATAAACTCTGTCCAAAATGACTCCCTACTGGTACATTACAGCTTCACAGATTTCATCAGCACTTACAGTGGAATTTAAAGAGGATGAGACACAGTACAGGAAGCAGTGAAGTACAATCCAGTGTGTTGGTTTAAATGTAATACACAAGAGTACTCAAAGTTGGACTCTAGCTTGATTTAAAGGAGCAATGTGTAACAACTATGCATCCAAAAGGTATACAGTATTAAATCTTATATACCGTCTGTTTTAGAGCTGTAACAATTAAAAGATTAAATGATTTTAAATAGACTATTAAATTAATTGTCAACTATTTTTATATTCAATTAATTGGTTCCAGTTATTTTTTAGGGACAAAAAAGTCAAAATCCTCTGATTCAGCTTGATGAATCTGAATACTTTCTATTTTCTTTACTCCTCTATGATAGTGCTGAATAACTTTGCATCATGGAAAAAAAAAAGGTATTTGAGAATGTCATTTTGGGTTTTGGTAAACACTAATCAGCATTCTTTAACTTTTTTTTTTAACACAAACAACTAACTGATTATTGAAAATATCGACAGATTGTTCAACAATAAAAATAATCTTTAGACTATAGTTGAAGTGAGTTGTTTCCATCACCCCCTCTTCTCAGACTCCAGGAAGCTCAGGCAGGCTGCAGTAACACGGCAGGAGTGCAAGGTGAGTGCAACATTGTAATCTGACTATAACAAGTGACGATCTACACTGTAACCTGATCAGCTGTTTATAACTGTCAGTTGTTTGTCAATATAAAGCTATGCTTGTTACCTGGAGAAAACAAAAGCCCACTGCTCCGAGAATACACAGTCTGGAGCTGGAGTTCAATCAATTTAAATTAAGTAGGCTTTATTGGTATGACATTTAATATATCTAGCAATAGTGCGTAAGTGCATGGAGTTCAGTCACTGTCTGCTTTAATGCCAGCCAGACTCCATTAACAAATTGTTCAATTTAAGCATTATAAACATCTACTCCTTCTAAA
>JAJHUR010104310.1:0-15765 GCA_027495735.1 Lutjanus campechanus | reverse complement strand
GGGTTAATAAAAAAAAAAAAAAAAAAAAAAATCCTGTTTGGGAGTATTTGGAATTTAATAGTCACATGATTTTTATTTAACTGCTTGTCTGCCACCACCATCTGCACATCATCTCCATTCAGTGTCATCAAGTCCTCCAGCAACAATCTGTGGAAGAATGGTGCTTACTTCTTATCTATTTGTTATTCTATCGGCTATAAGTGTTTAAACCCAGTGAGGCTTGTGTTAATAGGCTAATTGCAGATTAGACATCAGTTCAGCAGTTCAGGTTTTACATTTTTTAAATTAATCTTTTTCTTTAAACACACAAATACCATTATATACCTCTGTATACCCCAGTGAAATATCAGGAATGTATGAAAAAATAGATACTGCCCAAGTCTACCTGTTATAAGAGTGCTGTACCTTTGGGTAGGGGCTGATCTCACTAATTAGATATCGGTAGAGTTCTAAAAAAGTTCAGTGCCCTGTCTCACTTTGCTGACACAGATGTTAACTTAATTAAGAAATCTTTGAACCACACTGATTAAAACCTTGACTCGAAACCTAGAACTAAGTTGTCCTCTCTGTCCTCCATTAGGGACCCCAACCTGCCAGTCCCTCAAGACACCAAATTCATTCACACCAAGCCCAACCGCTTTGAAGAGGTCATCTGGACCAAGTTCAACTCCAAGGACAAGCAGTACCTCCACATTGGCTTGAAACCCCGTGTTAGAGACAACTACAGGGCCAACAAGGTGGCTTTCTGGCTGGAATTAGTCCCCCACCTTCATAGTCTGCATGAGGAGCTCTTCCCCACCACTACCCGCTCTCCGCCAGGCCCTGGTCCGGGAACCCACAGACCCTGGCCCAGAACACCTGGCCCTCGCACCACTCGTCACCCGTACCCTACCTTCCCATCTGATCCGGAGCCCGAGGGTTCGGAACGTCCACACCAGAACCTCTTCCCTGGAGACACCCGGGACTACTCCACCGAGCTGAGTGTGACAGTCGCTGTGGGGGCGTCGCTCCTCTTCCTCAACATCTTGGCCTTTGCCGCCCTTTACTACAAGCGTGACAAGCGGCATGAGATGCGACGTCACCGGCTGTCTCCTCAGCGGGGCGGACCCGCCAACGACCTGGCTCACAGCCAGGAGGAGGAGATCATGTCCCTGCAGATGAAGCACTCGGAGCACGATGCCCACCACGACATGGAGCCGCTCCGGCCCCATGACATCCTACGACCCGCCTGCCCACCCGACTACACACTGGCGCTGCGCCGTGCCCCCGACGACGTGCCTCTGATGACACCCAACACCATCACCATGATCCCCAGTACTATCACCAGCATGCAGCCTCTTCATGCCTTCAACACCTTCCCCTCCACTGGCCACAACAACACCCTGCCCCACCCCCACTCCACCACCCGGGTATAGTAGGGACTGGCCCAACACAGTGCCACCTAAGGACCAGGAAGACTGGCTCTGCCAATGATCTAGAAGGGAGGCCTCTGGATGTGGGCCTTTGTTCTGTTCTCTTATTCTCTTGTTTCTCCAAAAAACAACTCCACCTCCTCCTCCATCATGTGCTGTCAAACTTAGCAGCTCCACTGGTGGCGTGTGGAGAGGCAACTGAACTGCACGGCAGCAGATGATCAGTTTGGGGGAGATTTAGATCTTTCAAAGATACTCTTTTCAAAGAAGGTCTGCTGTTTCCAGACTAAAGCCCCCTGACATTTGTCAAAGGGACGAATGCTTGTCGCCCCTTGCTGTTTCCCCACCTTTTTTTTTTTTTTACTTTGGTGTCTTCTCTTTTTTCTCTCCCTGGTGTGTTATGTGCATATATCGTTCTCTTTTCTACATCTGTGTCTTCTCCCTGCTTTGTTCCTCTCATTCGACATGTGATTCTCTCCCTCTCCCAACGCTCCTCTGCTCGAAGGATTCATAAACTGCTGAGCTGTAGGAGGGGGCATAGAGTACATACAGTAATCATATAGCTATGAAAACACTGATATCTTTCATTCTACCAGCATTCTTGGTGCCAAGTATGTACTACTGTGTTTGCTTTCTCATCGAGGGAGAAAAAAAGTCAAGAAAATTCTAGAGTATTCCTATTTACTGTCAATTAACAGCTGTGTGTTCTCATGACAAAGTGCCAAACTGGCCCTCGATTGTGTTTCTTTTCTTTCTTTCATCTTCTGTTTTTTTTTTTTTCAAGCATTTGTTTAATTGTTGTTTTTTGTGGAAAGAATTTTTGCTGAAAATATAGATATAGAGAAATGATATTATATATAGTTATATATAAATGTGTACAAAGGAGAAAGTATATAAATGGGTTTTCTCAGTGGGGATCTATGCATGAATTATTTTTAAAGCTGATGACGGGGGAAAGGACACTGTATCTGTCAATGCACGTTTCCCAAATCTAATCAAATCATATTGGTCCACTCTGGATATTTAGTTGGGTTTTTTTTGTTTTACCTCACAGAGCAAGAACATCACAGAAAATCTTGGAGTAACCCAACAAATCCTCCTTACCTCCCAACACCCATTTAAAAAAATAAATAAATCTCACAAGATGTTCGGGTCACAGCAGCAACTGTGAACACTCTTCCATTCATTCTCTCCTTCATTTAGATCATTTAGGTATTTCTCCAACCAGGTATTGCAGCACGGCAACAACAAGCCCGTCATCATCCTCTTTCGATCCATCTGTACGGAGGTGATTGTTTTCTTCGGGTGCGTCACGTACCAAATCTGTTGTTGTAGCTCGCCTGTACAGAATTATTTTTGTATTTCAGTGAGAAACAAAGCAGAGACAGGCAGCTTTAGCTCTTTTACGTACACCTACCTTCTCCTTCTCCTGTCTGCGCCCCTATTTCCAGCACATGCATATTCTGTTTGATGTGTGCCTGTGAGTGTGTGTGTGTGTTTGTGTGTTTGTGATATCAGAACTGCTTCATATGATATGGGCAAAGGTGGGCCCTAATTAGACAGCAGAGATAGAGAGGCAGACAGGCAGGACCACCCCCCACCCCCCAAACTTTAGACTCCGAAATGAGCTCCTTCCTGCTGCGTACCCAAACATCCGCCTCCATATCAACATCACATACTCCCTCCCTTCCCTTCTCTCTGTCAGTACACTAGCTTTGTATTCAAAACCGGCGCCCATGTTGCGTCGATCACCCTAAACTCCCCCTCTGTGACCACAAATCACTTGACTTCACTGTGTTAGCACCGTTCTACACAATTTCTGACCTCAGTTCTCTGCTATTATCCTCACTTTCAAGGGTTATTTCACTAAGCTTAGTGACTTTTTGTGAGCTCATCAGTTGTAAATTAAACTCTAAGCACACTGAGGGTGACCAGCGGGCCTTCACGGCCTGCGGCGCAGAGCTACGAGATGAGAAAGGGGGACTCGGATCTCCTAAACAGGGTAAAAGCGACACAGTCGTCGACTGCTGTTTCTGATTCTGCTCTTTTCTTTTGGGTGAGAGTGTGCAGGCCTACAGCTCAGCCATGCCCCCCTCTTATTCTCTGCTAAGGATCATGGGTAATACAGTCTGTTAAGTGAACTGATGTGTTGTTGTTTGAGCCCACAGGAACACATGGTAGCCTACATCCAGTATGGGAGAAGTTAGTCACCGGTGCTGTCTTTGCTTGTGCTCTAGCTTTAGCCTGTTTGTTTGTTTTCTATTTTATTACTGCCTAACCGGGTGGTGGGGGAGGGCTGGAAGGGGAGAGATACACCTGGCTGCTCCTGTCAGAGATTTTGTAAGTCCACTGAAAGAGAAATGTGCACAATGTAAAACACAAAACAACTGGCTCGGGTGTGCCGCAGGTGGATAAATGCTGTGGGAGAGATGATGGACAGTAGCGCAAGAAAGAGGTGCACGCTGTGGAAAAGAGACTTTGGGAGGAGATCGGACAAAGACTCACAGCCTTAAATGTAGAAATCAAAATCAAATAAGAGGATGAACTGATCTCTAGCAAATAAGGACACGCAAAGGCACGGCCATCTTTCTACCCACAATGTTTGCCAGAAGGATACCTTGCTGATCTGTCCCCACGGAGGATCTGATACGTCCGATTAGATCCATGTGAACCCTTTTGTACTCACTCCTGTGGATGAGGAGGCAGTGAGGGGTTGCGAAGTAAACCTCACCACAACAAGAGGTGAGGACAGAAACAAGGTATTTAGTTTGGTCTGTTCTTTTTCCTTGTCTATTTTATAAGCTAACACTGGAGGGCGCCATTGTGACAGATGGACTGCAGTCTGCCCACTCTGAGGAAACTGTGTGAAGAAAATACCAAACTGGGCGGCAGGACAGAGACAGACACACAACATCTGGAAGAGGATCAAAACTGTACATTTTTAAGTGTAAGAATCAAACAGACAAAATATTTGTAAATATTAAGTTTCTTGTTTGTTTTTGTTTTTCTTTTTTTTTCTTTTTTTTTGAGGGAATGAATGAAATGCTTATTTTGTGACAACAAAAGACAACAGGTGCAGTTTGCCAATAAAAAAAGTGGCCACTAGCTTGAGGTTTCAAATCCATTGGTGAGTATAACCACAGATCACTTTTCATGCATTAGAAAATAACCCTTTTTCCCCTTTTCTTAATGTTGCCTGTTATCATGTGGGCATCCTGTAGCATCATGATTTCTAACCAGGAAAGTCACTGTAACAGACACTGCAGAGGACCTAAGATGCTATAGCTAGCATTTGCAGCATTTGCTAGTTTTCCATGAATATTGCAGCTCAAAATTACAAGAGTTTAAGTCTGTAATTTTATTGCTCTTTTGTTGGACAAGAGTCAGCTACTATGGGTCAAGGGTCAACTAAAGCCAGCTTTGATCAGATAACTAATGTAATGATGAACTGACCAGTGATTCATGTTCAGACACTAAACACAAGTGCAGTCAATGAAATGTTAGCTCACCTCACATGTAGCAGTGTTTACATGTAGCCACTTAATCACATGTGGGACAGACAGACATGAGGGCTTTGATACCATAAGATGCCTCCCATCCTCATAGAGTACAGAGATCACACAGGTGGTCTGACGTTTTCCTTCCACACACTGTTGCGTTGTGGTCATGGAGGTTGTGTTGACCCGACAGTGATGTGATGTAGCAGTGAAGACTTCAATGTTCCAAACAGTTCAGAGATGAAATCCAGTTGGATCAGACTGGATGTATGTGGACACACACTTGGCCTCGTTAGAGATCCTGTGTCAGGTCGGTGGTGTGTGGAAGCACATGGTTAACAGCCCACAATGACAAACATACACAAAGACAGTGACACTCACATAAATCTCCTGCTTGGTCTCCATTGTGAAGTTGCACCTGTTGTCTTGTTTTTACATTCTTTGTTGAATTCAGAAACCCAAGACTTGAGATGAAGAAAAATGTTAAATAATGGAATTTTAAAAAAGATGATTATTAAAAAAAAGTATAGTAAAACTATATAAATAAATGAGGTGATGATATTTCTGTTTACTTTAGAAGTTATTATACACTGTATGCTGTGATTCTGATCTGGGAAACATTAAAGACATTCATAGCCAGTCTGATGATTTTGTCTCTTTATTGAATCAGTTAACAGAAGTAAGTAAAGTCTACATGCTGACAACATGACACAAAGAGAGAATGATATTTTAATGTCATGAAAAATGTAAATAAAATGTAAATAAAATGTAAATAGAAAGAAAAACAAAGAGATTCTAGATTATTAGTTAAAATCACATAATGTACTCAATTCAATAAGAAAAAGCTCTAATGTAGCTACATGGTGACATTTAGACTGAGTTGATATTGACACATTCTGCACCAGAAACATCATAGAAAGAAAAACAGATAATAAATTCTGAGTAAATACTCACATTTCATATTTTCCTTTTGGTTAAAACAATACAATGCACATTGATTGATGACTAAATAAAATCAAATATTTGACATCAGCTACAGAGAAACAAAAACAAATGGAAATGCTTTGTCCTATTATGAGAAAACCACATGATGAGTGATCATACTGAAAGTACAGTTAATGCAAATATTTGAGACCAAATGCTTCCAAACATGACAACAGACTCTAAATTCTGAGTAAATAATTGCACATCATTCTTTTCTTATCAACTTTATGTCCTATTACAACAATATCACATTTAGATTGAGTGACAAAAATGATAAATGTAAATATTGGACATCAGAGAAAAAAAACAAGCAGATAATCAGAAAAAAACTAAATACCTGTCTTTATTATATCACCTAAAGAAAGAAAAAAACAGTAGAAAGCAGTAGATATATCAGTTTTATATCAGATACTTCACAAAAACAATAAATGATAAAATATTGATGGAAAAAAAAAATCAAACTGGAAATATTTTGTATGTTGTTTTGTACATTGACCCTAAGTTTCAAAAAGCACATAAAAATGTTGATGGGCTCAACATTAAGACAGTGAAAGCAAATTATTTTGATTAAACATGTTTATTTTAATCTCAGGTAAAGGTGAGCACTGTTTACTGTAATTATCTTTTCAGTA
The DNA here is from genome assembly GCA_027495735.1 of Lutjanus campechanus. Classification (NCBI taxonomy): domain Eukaryota; kingdom Metazoa; phylum Chordata; class Actinopteri; order Lutjaniformes; family Lutjanidae; genus Lutjanus; species Lutjanus campechanus. The sequence continues at coordinate 9,240 of JAJHUR010104310.1, read as the reverse complement.
GCTATTTTCAGCTGTAGTGGTAAAATATCTGTGTACTGACGATATAGTCAACCTGGTGATCTCATGTACATTATGTTGCTATTTTTGATTCTCTTCTGTTTCATAAGAAACAAGTTAAAAGGATATTCCATCCCTACATGACAATCCACTCAATATGTACTCACCACTATGCCGGTGTGATGATAGGTGAAGATCTTCAGTTCACAAAACAATCCTGGAGTTTCAGCAGAAAACAGGGTTGCAGCCAAATCGAGTACAATGGCAGTGAATGGAGACCACGGATAAAATGTAAATAAAAAAAAGAACACAAAACAAACACAAAATGTCTCCATCCTGCTCGTGTGGCGTAATCCAAGTGTCTCAAGTGTGTAACCACAAAGACGCCATTTACTCCATGTTTTTAGCTGAAATGTCAACAGTAGCCTCCCAGGTAGCATGTAAACATGACGTTGATGTATCACGAGACTTCATATATCTCTTAAAGTGATACTACACTTTGTGGGATTAACCCATGTAGTATATATCCACCACCATGTCGATGTGATAGTAGATGAAAATCTTCAATTTAGGAGAAACATGATAGCAGCCTCATCCAGTACAATGGCAGTGAATGGAGACCATCGATAAAACGTTAAAAATAGCACACTAAACAAGCACAAAAATTCTCCATCCTGCTCGTGTGGTGTAATCCAAGTGTCCGCTAGCCGCAACATCGAAAATTAGCCGCAAAACATGCAATTTACCCCATGTTTTTCTCTCAACCCTGAGGCGCGTTCACGTGAGCGAGTATGCGCGCGTGAGCTGGTTACACGAGATCAAAGTTTATATCTGTTGATGTTTAGCTCAGTTGGTAATGTACAGAAGTCATGAACGTTACTTTTATGCGGCCGCTGGTTCGACTCCCACCTCCGGCAAAAATGCCCCCAAAATAACTTCAAAATCAAAGCATATTTAAAGTTATTTTTGGGGACATTTTTGCTTTAGTTGACAGGACAGCCAAAGAGTAGACAAGAAACAGATCAGAGAGAGAGGGGATTACACGCAACAAAAAGGCCGGAGGCGGGAGTCGAACCAGCGGTCGCATAAAAGTAACACTTATGAATCATGTGCTTTACCAACTGAGCTAAACATCTACTGATATAAATCTTGTTCTCACGTAACCTGCTCAGGCGCGCATACTCGCTCACGTGAACACGCCTCAGGGTTGAGAGACTAAGGCTGATATTTCGGCTAAAAACATGGGGTAAAATGCATCTTTTGCAGCTAATTTTCGATGTCGCGGCTAGCGGACACTTGGATTACACCACACGAGCAGGATGGAGAATTTTTGTGCTTGTTTAGTGTGCTATTTTTAACGTTTTATCGATGGTCACCATTCACTGCCATTGTACTGGATGAGGCTGATATCCTGTTTCTCCTAAAACTCCAGGACTGTTTTGGAAATTGAAGATTTTCATCTACCATCACATTGACATGGTGGTGAGTATATACTACGTGGGTTAATCCCACAAAGTGGAGTATCACTTTAAGGATGCATGTGTGAAAATAGGGTGACATCGACGCCATGTTTACATGCTACCTGCTACATGCTACAGTTGACATTTTGGCAAAAAAAAACAACATGGTGTAAATGGTGTCTTTTGTTGATAAATTTTAATGTCGTGGCTCAAGGACACTTGTATTACACCACGTAAGCAGGATGGAGACATTTTGTGTTTGTTTTGTGTTCTTTTTCTTTTACACTTTATCCGTGGTCAGCATTCACTGCCATTAGCTGCAACCCTGTTTTCTGCTGAAACTCCAGGATTGTTTTGTGAACTGAAGATCTTCACCCATCATCACATCAGCATAGTATATATTGAGTGGACTATCATCTAGGAGTGGAATATCGCTTTAAGATAAAAACATCCATGAAAGGACGAGGTGTATCTCACTACACTGTACACTCAAGGCAAGTGAAAGTAGTGTCTTTACTTGATGTTAAATGACTCTTTGAGACTCTTTTCTGCCTGCTCGGGTGTAATATTTGTCCAAGTTTCAGGAATATCAGCAGGATCTGCATGATATGTGTCAGCAAACTGATCATTGAACTCTGTCATTACATATTTCCAGTAGTCTGATGCCTCAAGACTTGCATCTGGAGCAATTTTCCAGTCTGGGAAAATTTCTCTGTAACTCTTGTAAGGGTGCCATTCACCATTTGTGGCACTGCAGCGAAAACGCGTGTCACTGATCACAGAGGACGAGCATATGTCAGTGACAAGTTTGTCTGTTTCATCCCATCTGAATCTACCCAGACCCTTTGGTCGATGCAGTGAAGTAAAATGTTCAGTATGCTCATTTTGTCCTGCCTCACAGGGTGCCGTGCAGAATGGACACTGTTTACCACATCCAATCAGTTTGGTGAAAAGTTCTTTCTGAGGTTTCACGTGAAGTTTTCTCAGTTTCTTTCGGATGTCTGTTTCTTTAAACTTCCCTCGTAGAACTTCCCCCATGTCCTCCACACACTTTGTGAGCCAGTGAGCAAACTGTTCCTGGTCAGCATTGTTCAGGATCATGAAAGCACCAAGAGCATCTTGGGAGATTACCAGTTTATCACCAAGTTCTTGACAGACATTTTCAATGAATCTCTTCAAGTTGCCACTGTTCTCTGCTTTAGCTTTGTTGATAGCCTTATTTATGCTGTTGATACTTGACCGAAGATGTCGATCCTCAAACTCAAACATTGTCGACTCATTTGAGAAGTGTTTCACTATGCGGTCAAATACCCATTTGTTTACATAATCCTCATAGGAGGAAATATACTTCCTATACTTTTCAAACTTATCCTTTGAGAGCAAATCCAGTAAGATTGAATACTGGAGGAACATTCGTGTGCTGAACTCTGAGCTTGTCTGCATGTGATCGATGATATCAATACCCAATGAACGGTTGACTAAGTCTTCCACTGCAGGCTTTAAGCAGCGGTCTGTGAATTCTTCTGCCTTCTTCTGGCACTGGTCTCGTTCGTGAAACACATCTTTGAAATCAGCACAAAACTTCTCTTTGTTTTGATTCAGACATGTGTAGGGATCATTCTCAAGTATGAAATCTTGATTCATTTTCTGAAAGTCTCTGGCTGCAAATCCACAGATGTGCTGTTTGAGAGAAACTTCAAACTCAATCTCTATCTTTACATCCTGATTGTTTTGCAGCCTCTCATCAATCTTGTGTAGGATCTCCTGAATGTAGGTTTCATGGTAATTGCCTTTTCTTTGCTTTTTTTCAGCCACAAACTGTGTGCAATCTCTTATGATATTGTCAGCTATGTTTTGTAAAGCCATCACATGATCACTAATGTTGAAGAACTTACTGACTTTGTGTTTGGCCTGTTTGTAAAATCCTGTAGGTGAATATTTGAAAGCTTCCAAACCACAATCTTCTACATTTTTTTGACTTAACAAGTCACATGCATGACTTCCCTTGTGTGATAGATTTGCTCTCAGGTGGGAGGACACATTTGCAAAGACATCTGTGGCTCTTTGTTTAGGGAAAGACAGTTTATTCACTGTTTTATTCCACATTTTATCAAATTCTTTGTCTAGTTCTTTGTCTGTCATGTTGACTTTTCTGTGCCGACATTCTTCAATCAGTGCACACACTCTGCCTTCTAACTGTTTTGTGTGTTTCTCCTTGATTTGATCAATTTCTGTCATTCTCCGTCTGATGTCATGTGTTGCTGTGAGCTGATTAAGAACAGAGTTCTCCATTTGTCGTCGAAGGCTCTTTGCACTGTTTGCAAAGTCCTCTCTGTATCGTTCAACTAGATAGACGTGACCCTCTGTTTGTTTGAAGTACTGTTCCAGATTGTCAAGAAGTTTTGTCTCCCATTTAGACAACTCTGTGCAAGCTTCACTTTTCAGACCAGTTACAAAATCTGAGATGTCAGACTTGTCAGATTTCACAGCAACTGTGCCAAAGTTGGATATTTTTATTTCAGCTTCTGTAACCCATGTGTACATGTATTTTTTGAATTCCCATTCCCATTTGTTGAATTCTGTGCACAGTCTCATGTAGGCATCAGCCACTAGGCTGTTTCTGAAGCTGAAGATGAAGTTTTCATGCTTTACTGCATTCCACAGGTTTTCTGTCGACTTTGTAAACTCTGAGATATTTTTAGCAGATGAGTCACAACTGCCCAAAGTTTTGATTATTTTCTTCTTGATCTCATAAACAGCCTCACTGTACCCTGCATTGACTGGTGCCATTGGTGGGTTTCCATTCCAGAGTCCAGGAATGTACTGGTTACCAGTGTCTGGACAGTACTCCATCACATCTGTGAAGCTCTTGTTCTCCTCTTTCTTTTCCATTTTGGCTGCTGCTTGGGTCATCTCGTTTAACTGCTGCAAGAGCAGTGTCCTGTCTCGTAAGTTCTTCTCATGGGCTGAAACATCTGACACGTTCTGGTGAACAAACTGACATTTGGGCTTTTTGCCCACCTCTTTCATCCTGAGAAAAGCATGCACAACTATTTGCAGGATGTCCTTCATTTCTGTTGAGTTCTCCATTGCAATATTGATGATGGTGATATCACTCAGCCCCACAACAAGTGTTGCAAGCTCATTGTCGTGCTCATAACTGTTGTCCAGTTGTGCAAGTTCTGGTGACTTCAAGCCCTCAGTGTCAATGATCACCATGAAGTCACAGTTGAGAACTTTTTTCACATCTTCATTGATTCTGATGAGCAACATGAAGGCACCTCGAGTGCATCGACCACTGCTGACTGCAAACTGCACTCCAAACATGGTGTTGAGGAGAGTGGACTTTCCTGTGCTCTGAACTCCAAGAACTGTGACTACCAGTATCTTGTTCTTAGGAGACACCAAGTCATTGAGCTGAGAGAGAACATCACTCACCCATCTGAGAGGTATGTTGGATGCATCTCCATCAACAAGCTCAAGGGGAAAACCATCAAGCAACAATTGTGCACATAGTTTGGGCAGATGCTGTAATTGTTTACGTGATTGGTGTGTTTCTGGAAGGGAAACTGAAGCTTCATAGATCTGACCCATTTCACGGAAAAAGTGTTCAATCCCCAGTGAACTGTTGGAAAGTTGATTGTCAATGTCTTTGATCTCCTCTTTGTTCTCAGAATATTTGCATTTCTTTTTGTACTGCTCCCTGAGGTCAGACAGTTTTTTTCGAGACAGGTTATCAAGGTTCATTCGCATCCATTTCAGGAAATAACACCTCTCAATCCCTGGGCTTGAGATCGCACTGATGAAACATGTCATTGCATTTGACATGTCATAAGAGTTCTGTTTTTTCCGAAGAGCTTCCTTCTGCTTCTGAAGATCACTTTTGTACATTTCTATGTCTTGAGACCCAACATTTCGAAGTCGAAATTCTTCCTTCTCTAAACAAGCCAGTTCCTTCCATATTTGGCCGTGCAAGGGCAGCTGAGCCTCTTTGTATTTAAGGATGTCTTGAATTTCTGCAGTGATGGCATCTGCATTTTTCTTGGCAGTCTGACACTCTGGACAGTCTTCATCAACCATGATTCCCAGTTCATGGGCAACTTCAGCCATCTGTTTGATTCCTGTCTTCATCTTTGAGTTCTCAACTACATTGCTGACTGTTTTCCGCAATTTTTTGACAAAGTCTGCATCATTCATGTGCTTAGTCTTCAAAAGGATGTTGCTGCTGGTCAAGTCCAACTTGGTTGCTACATTTTTTAGAGCAGTCTCACTGGAGTGATTACTCTGATGGTTACCCACCAAGAAGATCTGTGCTTTGTGGTGTTTGTTGGTAAGCAGTTTGCACTCAGAGTCCAAATTGTCAAAAAACACAAAAACTGCTTCAGATGTCTGACACAAAAAAGAAAATTGTGTTTCAAATGAAGCAATGTCTCCACGAAGGTTAACTACAGCTACTGGCTCACTGAAAACATCCATGTTTTTGTTTCCACAAGGAAGGTACCAAGAAATTTCAGCCAACCCATCAGATATTCTTCTTTGACTGTCACCACACTCCATGTTATGGTGAACAAAGGTGTCATGGTACTGCTGAGGATTGCTCAGAAGCTTATTGAGGATCTTTGACTTGGACAAGGAGCATTTGCCCAGTCTCACAAAAGATATCATTGGAAGTTGAGAGACAACAATTCTGTTTTCGATGAAGCCCTTTGATTCTGAAAGTGACTGAGGTCTGTACTTTTTAACAATGTCTCTCAAAGCCCAAAGCATGAGTGTACACTGCTTTGTGTCACAGTTAGGAAGCAGCAGAGGTACAGAAAACTGACACATAGACATTTTGAGGGCCAGTTCCGGCTGTACAAAACCATCAGAACACAGAAACAGAGCAGTGATTATGTCGAGGGGGTTCATCATGTCACCTGGACTCTGACTGTTGAACAGATCATCAAGATCTAACTCTGTATTCCCTGATGCAGCATCACAGTTTAACTCCTGTGCTGATGTACATTTCACATTTCTAGCTGTCACATTAACCATCATCAGTTTCTTCAGAAAATACCATGGAAGATCTGAATTACACTTGGCAGGTTCATCAGTGATGGTCTTCTCATCAATCTGAAGTATTGTGCTCAGGGACAGCTTCTCTTTGTAGTGCTGCTCCAACCCCAGATCCTCCAGTAAGCTCTTTAGGTGTGTCTCTGTAGATGTGAAAACAATGACAACAATTCTTTCAGTATTCAGAAACATGGGTCAAATTTAATTGTAGTGTATATGCAGTTGCCTTTTATCTTGATAAATAAATGTAGACTGTCAGGAAACAGTATGCCTCACACAGGTGTATGGTGTTCATGCTTAATGAGGGCCAACACAATATTGAGGTTGTCCCCATTTGGGTCCAATTCCTCGTCTTCCTTGTTATTGCTTGCTGGACCATGACAGAATTTATTGAAGGGCTGTTGTAATATTAGACTGTATTAGTTTTAGGAAATTGCATAAAAATAGCAGTTGGGCGTAGAATACATGTATTTGCAATGCAAAAAATCCCAACACACTAGAGAATGAAATCTTGCAAAATGTTTTGTAACCTGATGTGATACAGCAATTCCAATCATATGTCTACAGGTGTATTTCAGTCTGGACTCTGGTGGTGTTGAGGACAACACAGAGAACAACAGTCCATGGATGCTGGAATAAATTGTCTAAATGCACTTTTAGGGGACGCTTTTGTGCAGGGTTTCAGCATTTCTCATGGTTCCTAATTGGAAAGCCATGTCACCAGCATATGTAGTTAGTGATGCCGTTAACGCAGAAACCAATGCAGATGGGTTGGTTATGTCTGGACACACAAATCCAATTTTGATTAATTGGAAATAACAGCGTGGACAGTCTGTCTGTCTGTCAGATCTGATTTAAGAGACAAACCTGATTTGGCTGCAGTCTTAGCAAAGCCCAAGGGGCTGTATTGTATTTACATACAGGAGCGGTTGTTTCTAGTTATCAATTCCTTTAGAGGCCTATAAGTTAAGTGTGTGCATGACTGTGGTCTCTTGGCTTCATCTTGTGGCAGTGGTAGGCATAGACGTATCTCAATCCAGGCAGCCTTTAAGTCATTCAGCTACATATTATGACTGGGTTTAATAGTTGTATTATGTTTTTAATTGCTCCATGCTTTAATTGTTTTTAATGAGACAAGCCACTGTCAGCCAATTCTTTCTTTTAACACATTACTAAGTAAATGGAGGACTTTTTACTTGTTACTTTTTGTTTTTTTTAAAAAGCAGACAACTACAGGGGATTAAGGTTTTTTTTTTGTTTTTTTTTTATCATCTGACCTTTATTAAAGATGCAACGGTACTGAGTGTTTTCTGATATCAGGTCATTGTGTGTGCTCTCCCTCCTCTCTGTCAGCATATGGAGAGCTGCACTTCTGCTACTCTGGACTGATTCATACTGTGTGCTAATAGATAAAGCAAAGATGATAATACAGTACATGCTTTGAATTTCATAGATAGGGGAAAGTGGGGTACAACGAGTTGCAACATTGTGTAAAATGCAAATAAAAAGAAAATGCAACTATCTGAGAATCATTTTTGACCTCTATTCTGTTGAAAACAGTACAAAGACAGACAAGCATATTTAATGTTCAAACTGATACACTGCTTTTTGTAAATAAATAAATAAATAAATAAATAAATAAATAAATAAAAATAAAAAATAAAAAAAAACACTCATTCTGAGTTTGATGCCTACAACATGTTCCAAAAAAGTTGGGACAGGGGCAGCAAAAGACTGGGAAAGTTGTAGAATCCTCCAGAAATACATGTTTGGAACGTTCCAAACTTACATCTACAAATGCAAGTAAAGACTACAATCAAAGTGAGAGCCATATATCAACAGCAGCTAGAAATGCCACTGACATCTCTGGGGCTGGATAATCCAGCCCCAGAGATGTCAGTGGCATTTCTAGCTGCTGTTCCAGCCGCTGGAACTCATCTGAGATGGACTGTCTGCCTGCTGTGGTCAGACAAGTCCACATTTCAAACTGGTTTTATAAATCATGGATGTCATGTCGTCCAGGCTAAAGAGGAGAAGGACCATCCAGTTACCACTCCAAAGTTCAAAGGCCAGTATCTGTGATGACACGAAGGTGTGCCAGTGGCCATGGCATTATGGGTAACGTCATGTCACATCTGTGAAAGCCCCATTACTGCTGAAAGGTACATATAGGTTTTGTAGCAGCATATGTTGCATCCAGATGATGTCAGGACACATTCTTCATGTGTTACAACTTGGCTTCATAGTAAAAGAGTTTGGGCACTAGACTGGCCTTCCTGCAGTTCAGACTTGTCTCCCACTGAAAATGTGTGGTGCAATATGAAGAGCAAAGGACAACAGAGACCCCAGACTGCTGAGTACCTGAAGGAATTTATTAAGCAAGAATGAGAAAGAATTTCACTTTCAAAACTTCAACAATTAGTGTCCTCAGTTCCCAAATGCTTACTGAGTGTTGTTAAAAGAAAAAGAAAATGTAACACAGTGGTAAATATGCTTTTGGAACATGTTCCTGGCATCAAATTCAGAGTGAGTGTATACTTGCAAAACACAATGAAGTCAGTCACTTTGAACATTAAATATCTTGTCTTTGTATAGTATTCAACTGAGTATGTTCTGAAATCATTGGAGTCTGTTTTATTTACATTTTGCACAGCATCCCAACTTTTCTGGAATTGGTGTTTATATATGTATATTTACACTGCATACCCACATCTCCTATGAGTGTGATCTG
>JAJHUR010104309.1:0-11217 GCA_027495735.1 Lutjanus campechanus | reverse complement strand
TGAAAAAGTAATGTGAGCGCTGTGTCTAAGAATCCACTCCAAGACACATACGCCCCATGTGATGACTTTAGATACAACGCAGAGCTGCAGTTTGGGTTATATTTAGTGGTTTAGGTCTTGCAGTAATTTGGTTTAATGGAGCATTAATCACTAGATGCAGAATATAGCCTCATCTCTGAGGGCTTGCTTCTGTGGATTTTCCAGAATTTCCAGGCAATAATCAAACTCTGTTCTGCATCTCAGCTAATTCGGACACTGTTTTTTACTTGGCGTACTCGCACCACATTTTACACCTGCCACTGAAATGTAATTACACATTTCCACATGACAATCCAGGTGTAAATGCGGCAAAGTGGCATTGTGGATAATTCAATTGCTCAAAGCACCTGGGGAGAAGTAGAATAGAGCTTTTTTTTCCCCACATAGCCACATATGTATCTGTATCATTTACTCAAATGACTGTATCACCAACAGTGTTACAGATGCAATGCTCCTTTATATTTTGATCTGAGCAGAATTGAGAGAAAATACAGTCTGACTTTTCCTCTGACACTAGCATGAGGCTGACATTAAATTTTGTGGTTTTGAGTGAAATATTTTAACAACTATTGGATAGGTTGCCATTATTTTTTACAGGTCCCCTCAGCATAAATTGTAATAACTCTGGCAGTTACTTAACTTGTCATCTAGCGGCTTTATCAGGTCTTATCAGGTCGATCTCGCGAGTCTTCGTATATATCTTAATGGACGCACGTGCGGAAGTCTCGCGAGATCGACGCCATGTTTACATCCTACCGGCTACATGCTACAGCTGATATTTCTGCTAAAAACATGGTGTAAATGGCGTCTTTTGCGGTTGATTTTTAATGTCGCGGCTCGCGGACACTTGGATTACACCACACAAGCAGGATGGAGACATTTTGTGTTTGTTTTGTGTGCTATTTACGTTACATAACATTTTATCCGTGATCACCGATCTCTGCCATTGTACTGGATGAGGCTGCTACCCTGTTTCTCCTAAAACTCCAGGATTGTTTGGTGAACTGAAGACCTTCACCCATCATCACATCTGCATAGTGGTGAGTACATACTGAGTGGGTTATTCTCACAAGGTGGAATATCGCTTTAAGTCAAAGTTAAATCAGTAAGTCGGTCCATAAAGTGTGATTCATGTCTACGGCAGAGTTTAGATAGTAATTTCATCATTTTTCTTCATGTTCACCTCCAGGTAAATTTGGCTCATTTGTTTGTTTAATACCTACGTGATCATCTGACCACTTGTTTTTCTTTCTTTAAAAACTATTTTGGAAAAAAAAAATTATATAAGCATTCAAAATGCCAGTTGTAAAAGTGATATTTCTGTCTGTGTCTGTTTTCCTTCCTCTTGCTATTTTTGCTCTCTCCTTCTCACCCATCTCACCCACTCCACTCCACACCTCACCCCCCTGTCCTCTCTGCTGATATGCAGTCTGGATGTGGAAGTGAGCGTCCTCTGCTAGTTGATGTGTAAAAGGCTTCAGATGCAGCCTCTTTGCCTCCCTCAGTCTTCCACAGCACAGTTAGAGAGGGTGAATAATTCACAAGCAAGTTGCCATAAAGATAACGCTTATTTTTTCCCCTTACGCAATAAACCGGGGACTTACACTCAGCACCGAGGAAAAAAGGAGGATTCGGTTAAAAACACTGCTGATAAATTTATAAGAACATACCGCAAAGCTAACTCTATAAATTTTTTACTAAATCGCATAGCTGTTGTTGTATGGAAAGAGAAAAAGAGAGGGAAAACTTAATGCTCAGTGGTAAGGCAAGTGTCCAGCAGGGAGATTTATTTATACAGAAAAACTGTTTTTACTACAGAGAATGATACAATATTATTCTTGTGCTCCGTTTATAATCAAGTTCACAAAGTAACAAATCGCATAGGTCTGATTATTTTTTCTTTCCAGGCATTATTTATGAGCTCTCTAATGTTTGAGTGTACATTAAAAAATTGAAATTTTCCAAGTGGAGCCAACCTTTCAGCTGAGATAAATTGCAATGGCAACAGTCCAGCACTATTTTTCAAACCGTGTGTTTGAAGCTAGAAAAGTGTGAATGACCGAATGCTTTCACCAAGTAATAGCCTGAATCTTAAGACAAATGAGAAGAGACAACACAACTGGTGGGGCTTTGTACCATTTCCAATGTTACTTCTCCCCAATCTACTCCAGTGTTGTTGATTAACTTTCCTTTATTGCTTTTCCTCCATCCAAGCCTCAGGGAGGACAGCCGGCTTTATCCTCCACAAAGTTTCCCACTCGTCTTTGTCTTTTAATATCACCGGGAAGTTTTTAACAGAGATGTTTTATTAATGACACTTGAGGTTTAACGTAAAACTATTTTTCCATTTTCAGTCTAATTTCCTGCTCTCCTCCCTGACAGAACCACCACAAACCCATTCACGTCCTCGTCGTCTAATTTGAAACAAACCTAATCATCAATCTGACAATGAATTTCCTGTTATTTAAAAGCTGACATTTTCAAACTTTTTCATCCACAGTGACATTGTTATCTTATGTGTCCCCAGTGCCATGCAGGGTTTCTTTCCTTTCCGTCTTATTCTTTATCAAAACCATGCCATTTCCCAGAGGAAAACAGTGGACCCCGTCCTCCCATGTTGTTTTCCAAGAATAGACCAGTCTCTTATCTTGTAATTGTCAGTCTCTCAAAATTGCTTCCGACCCCCTGCAGTTCCCACGTACTACTCTGATTTCACTCTTTAATTCCAAGAGCCCACCTTAGATAATTTCTACTTAACTAAAAGTGCAAATTGCCTGAGAATTTGCTTTTATTTCATTGATGAAAGAACTAGGTTTTGTGTTCTTAACCAAGCCTGGCGTCATGTCCCCATCTTCATCATGTCAAATGATTTTGATCAAGATCTTGTCACTTGTTTCACTATAATGTAAGACTCAGAATTTTTGACAAATTGAATTTGGCTGTTCAAGTCGCAACCCCTTAGAATAATCAGGGTGGTGTTGCTCGGTTTGCCTGAGACTGTACACTATAACACATGAAAGATACCAAACTCCATATTTTTAGTGCTTGTCCCTTATACTGAATGTCTTTTAGGGGCTGATGTCACTGAGAGCTGCTTCCTGGCTCTCACTCAGCGCTGCTTGCCACAACACGGTATATTATTTTGCTCTCCAACCATCCGGCAACCTCCAGAAATGATCTTGCGACCTCCAGATTGAGAAATACAGATTTAGACTATTATAACTGAACTGACAGATTTTTGTACAGGGTTCAGAGGGACATTCAGAATGACAGCAAAGTTCACATAATATGGTAAACATGCCAAATTAGCCGTCGCAGCTAATGTGTGCTAACTTTGTTAACATTACGACTGATTGGAAATGCGCAACATTTTTGACAACACTAGATATCAAACAAAAGCCAGAGAATATATTATATATTAAGTTGTTGTGAGCTGCAAAGCAGAAGGCCTTACCAGTAGAGCTAAATGATGCAGAAAAAATATCTAATTGCAATTCTTTTGAACTTGATTTTCATTAACAAACATATAAAAAGTATTATGGTGTGTTTTCTGGGGGGATCCTGACCAAAAAGAGATGTTTTGCTAAGTCTGTAGAATACAATGTGTATGCCAGGACATCTCTACACTTAAAATCACACATTTTGCCCTTAACAAATATTGCGCCTCCTGCAATTTGAAAATTACAGCAGTACAGTACAAGAAACCTAAAGCAATCGGCAAGTTTGTGTCAAAACTGTTAGAGAAACAATGATTTTCAGACGTTAGGTCTGACTCTGATTTTTTTCTTTGTTGGATTCCTCTCTTTTCAACCAGAGCATGTAAAATGTATGTGGAGTTCATACATTTCATACAGATTTCTCTTCACATGTGTCAAGTGGAGCTGAGAACATGCAAGCTTTCATTGTGATCAAAAGCAACAACAGGTGATTTTTAATGATTGACACAGTTTAAACCAGAAGGGAAGAATTAATGAGTGAAAATCCCATGAGGTAGCCCTTGGAAGGAGTGAAATCCTCCACACTGTTTGTCCTAACAACAGGAAACTCAAGATACTCAATTCTGTCATGGAAGCTGTGCAATTTAGTCGGCAGTAATCCTGTGTAGCCATGTTGGAGGAGTACTTAACGGTCCAGGAGGGGGGAGGATTTAGAGCCGTAAAGTGCAGGTGTGCAGTCAGAGGTGACACGGTGCATGAGGATCCAGTGGAGGGAAAAAAGGTCAGGTGGGCTGATTTTGGAGGACTGAGACTGTTAGAGTCATAAAACGGATGATTATCCTGATCAGGACTGTGTGCTGCTGGGAAGCTCACACCTGTAATCCCTGAATTAGAAACTGTTGGATCTGTTGCCAAGCAGCCTCATGGTGCCCACCTCTGAAACATGATTAATGCAACGGGAGGTGAATTAGAGTTCATAGCAAACATGTCATTTTGTCATTCATTAGTGTTTCCATGGGATTCCCAGAGTAATTTGTATAGGCTGTTACACGCCAACCTTCTACGTCATATGGGTGTCATTGTGTGCCGTTATGTGTGGCAGTGCTGTCGGTGATCGCAGCCCACAGGGCAGGTTAGGGGCTGTGTTGTTGCACAAGGTTGGCAGAGCAGTAAAGCTGTGAGCTCAGAGGAGTGGGCTTTCCCCTCACCGCACAGCAGCCATTACTCTAAATCACCCTCCCTACTTCCACCTCCTCCTTTCTCTCTGACCTCCGCTAGCATCCACTGACCTGGAAAATATCTGGTGAGTCCAAGCCACCAAGAGCGGCGCTGGCCTTTGCTTCGCCTGCAAACAGCAGAAATATTGAGCCAATTACAAGATTATTATCTGGCGGTAGTGGCAGGGGAACACTGTGGGAGTGTACTTATGCCTGCCAGGGCTCCCTGCTGCATGAGGAAAAATGAATCAAAGGCTTGTGGGGGAGAAGTGGACAGCACTCATGCCCACTCGCCTGTACGTCTTTACAACTCCCGTCAATTGACAGAAACTGGCGCCGATCCAAGCCTCTTTCTAAAAAGGTCCAGGATAACACCAGGAAATGGCCCTTTCAGGGCTGATCACTTGTTAGTTTTTACTCCTCCCTAATTCATATGTCAAGCTGTCATATTATGCATGCACCCGATTTACAGTAAATAAGACCTTATGGCACAGTCAGACTGTTTTGGCATTTATAAAACAGGCAGACATGAGTCACAGCCTGTATATGAGGGCAGAGTTGAGTTAGTTTGCGAGTGAAATTCGTTCAGTAGGGAAACGAAAGCAGTGATGCGTCAGGCCCTTTATTCCAAAGTGGTTAGTTTATAGACAAGCCTACAAAGGACGCATTGAGTGATGTACTGCATGTTACTGTGTACATTGGATTTGGTTTTTTAATAGGGAATAGAGCTGCCTGAATGAGTCTTGGCATCCTTTTCCAGCTAGTTAGTTCCATATGAGAGGAATGACGTACAATTACAACATGTGTTATGTTCTGTCATGTACACAAGCTGTTTATGTTCTAAACTTCTCAGTCATCCTAAATATTTTTTCTTGTTTCTCCCCCGTACTTGCCAAAGCAGTGAATTTGATTTAAAGGGAGGCCAGGGTTCATGCGCCATGTTTCTTGCTTCGGTTTGGGTCTGTGTCTTGTTTCATGAGTGGACCCCGCTGCCTGTGTTTCATGCATGACTGTGCGCAGGGAGTCGTATTTTAGCAGCGCGATGAAGACATCAAAGCGGAATCTGGAACTGCAGTAAATATCAAGCACTTGGACGGTTTGTCATCTGTTACATCACCTACCCTGCCAATAAAGTTTCATTAGAACATGCCGCACGTTTCTTCTGGAGAATGGAAAGAAATACCCCAGTGTAGTGCACTTACTGTAAAACCAATGGTTCCTTACTCCTTCATCCAACTAAAACTTAAAAGTTGAGAATTAAATTTTTTACTTGTGTAACATTGAGGGCTGAGCAATGTGCAAAAAATTCGGTTCCAACTCCTTAAATTTGACAGTTTGCATCAGAGGTCTTCACAGGTGCAAGATTTTCAAAACAAATCAAAAACCACCCCTTTCTGAAATCTACATGAGTGCAACATGCATAAATTAATTTTTGAATAATGAGACCTGAAAGAGATCCAAGAACCAGATCCAAATAAATCCAAGGACAATACATCTAACCAAAATGTGGTGGACCAGAACATACCCAGATAGTGAGATCATTATCATCAATAACTGGTTGCAGGCCTAGGATGTTTGTTTAAATTTTATTTTCCAAAAAACAGAACAATATGCCGTTAAACCAGTATCTGTTTCATATGACTGCACTCCACACATGAACCCGAAACCATTCTTCCAATAACTATAAAATTTACATCAACCTGAATACACGAGTACTTTATGACCTCCATACTTGGACTTCCAAACACGACTTGTCTCCATGTTGCACACCATACCACATACCTCACTGACCCTGAAAATCCCCCCCAGAATCCCCTCGCACCAGCACACCACCGCTGTGAGTGCATCGACCACAGAACAAGCTCGACGCACGCCATCAAATATGGATGCTTCCTTCAGTGCAGGCTCATTTCTTTTTCATAAAACAATAATGTTCTCTTTTGCATCATAAAGTTGTGGTACTACTGTAAGAGCTGTTGCAGAAGTCTAGTCATTCCCAAATCAGCATGTTGTTGGTATAGACAGGAAGAAGCTCAGGAAGCCTACCTGAATACCAGCGTCTGGGATCCCCCATTTATCAATAATTAGTCTCTGTGTTCTTCTTTATTATTGATTTGTCAGCTTAGTAGACATTGCAGTCCCTGATGGCATTGAGGTTGTTTTAAAGCACCATCATAGAGCCTCACTCCTGACTCTTGGGGCGATGGGGCAGAGCTAATGTGAGAGGAAAGGAGCCTTGTCCATGTTCCTCTTTACACGGCTGTAGGAGAGGTCGCAGATACTGAGAGGACTCTGGAGGTCAGGTGACGGTCAGTGTCGAGACATCAGTGCACCTGTGTTGCTACTCTTGCTCTCATCGACCACTTCCTGCGAGTCCCTCTTGTGCTGACCTCGTGATCTGTGCCTCACAGAGAACATCCACTCAGCCACGTAGCACGGGTGTGTTTTGACATTGGCCTGAAGGTATTGACTTAATGGTTTTTAGATCAGTTTCACTTCATGCGCTGAGCCCAACCGGCAGCTGTTTTACAGCCTGGAACAACCATAAGGAAAACTGGCAAAGACACACTCGTGTTTTCACCTCAGTAATCATGACTCTTAAGCAGTTTGGGATTATGGTCAAACTTAAATCCCAAATAATATTTTATTTTTGGAGTAATCATCGACTGATTTTGTTCCATATCTTTCCTAAAAATAGTACAAATCAAAAACCATTTGGGTAGGAGTCCTTCCTGCACTCAAATTGAGTTTGTTTGAGATGCTCTTTGGATAAGGATACACATGTCCAAAAAAAAATCCCATGGCACTTTCTTTCAAAACAGTTAAAATGCCTTTATTGTCCCAGCATGGTCATAGTAGACCTTACAAACACACTGACATGTTTCAGCATCAAGCTTTGGTTTGACTCCCTGATGAAGGCTTGATGCCCGAAACGCATCAGAGCTTGTTTTAAAGTCTAACATGACCATGCTGTGACAAAAAAGACATTTTAAAGAGTGTGCCTTGGAGTTTTATGTGGGTTTTTTGTGATTTTCATGTAGGCTTGTCTAAAAGTTTTGTGCCAGAAGAAGAGTGTTGACTGAGGAAAAGACAGTGTCCTCTACTCCCAAGAAAAATGACAGCAAATCTTGTTTCAGCGACTGCCCAAAAGCATCACTTTTACAGTCAAGTGACAAAGACCTTTAGCAGTCATGGGATTGATCTTGGAGTCTTGGAGGAAAGAAGTGTGAAGAAGAAATAAAGTGACATTGTTTAGGGCCAAAAAATCCACAGAAGTAGAGGTTTTCCCTAGCATTGCCAGACTAATTCACAAATGCAAATTAGTGTGGAACCTCTAAGTTCGCTTTCAGTTTACAACAAAGTCTAATGTCTCTGGATGCAATTGGATTGACCTAAACACTAAATTGTGTTTCTGAAAACATTTGAGGCGAGAACTTTGTTGTAATAGAAACTTGATTCATGTTTGATCAGGACTGACTACTTTTCAGTGACGCTCCTCTGTCAGTCATCATATCTAAATCTCATGAAATTAACGGCTGTGATTGGCCCAAAGAGATCCAGGATGGATGGAAATCTGTTTGGACGGGATGGTAGCCATACGTATCTGCCAAAGCAAATGAAACCTGAGCCAGCAGATTTGTCTGGTTCCAATGTTAGGTGAGGGCGGTTGGATGGGTTAGCAAAAACATTGGATTTTGACACAGGGGGGATGACGCATTTTTTCCCATTTTCCACCATCAGTGAATGTTGGTTTCTTATAACCATGACAGCAATCGTTCCCTAACATCAAACAAATAATTTTTGCGCCTAAACTTAACCAAACCTAGCTGTGTTGGATCAGAAAATGCTTTTACTTTTGGAACAGTGATTTGCATGATGTTGCCCTGCTGATATGGGTATTAGATCAGGAAATTTGTATATATGTCATTCTGGAGGGCAATTGCAAATTCATTTTCTTTGTATTTTGTTGTTTAATTCAGAGTTTTGTGGGAAAGCAGTCAGTGAAACCAGCCATCACATTCATCATGGCAGCTGGCGTCTTTTAGACGTGCGCTCTGTTCATGTAAAGCTCGTCCTCAGCAAAGATCTCAGTGCCCTCTGTCTCGTTTCATCCTGTGTATGTTAAACGGAGCATGATTGTTTACTAGCCTCTTTCTGCGAGGCAGAAAAGCGGTGCCCATCGCGTCAAAAAAAGACACCCGGCGGCAGGAAGAAGCCATACCTTGATAACACGTGCTAGCGTTTGCCACTGCTTGCATGGTCCTAGAAACAACAGATTGAAGTGTCGTGCACTCTTTAGTCTTCAGAGAAATTTCAGAGGACCCCCCTCCTTTTGGGTCTCAGTAGTTCTGTCACGGGTGGCAAACTGCATCTACCCTGGGAGTAGCCTGGGCCACTTTGTCAGCGCCAGTCCTCGCTTTAAGCAGCACCAGCCAAGCAGATGAATAATTGACGCCTGCATTCTGTACTTTGGTGAATTTTAAAGCTGTATTCTGCAGAGGCTCTAAATGGCAGAGGGAGGGAGCGTTAATCATTCATGGGCTGCTTTTACCCGCTTTGCTTAAGGTCACTGTCCTGAAGGCAGCTGGGCAGAAGGAAGCGGAGAAAGAGGAGTGGGAGAAGAGGGGTGGCATGGCCGAATGGATTAGTTTGTTTCCCATCCCTTTTGTGAGCGGGAAAGACTCGAGTGCATTTAAAGGGACAGTTCACCCCAAATTCAAAAATGCACATTTCCCCCCTACCTCTAGTGCTATTTATTCATCTACATAGTTTTGGAGTGAGTTTCTGAGTTGAAGAAGAAGAAGGCATACTTTATTAATCCCTCTTGAGTAATGTCTTGTCATTTGATGCAAAATTTGATACCTAAGGACTAAATTTCATCAGTGTCAGTGAGTAAATAGGCTGATGCTGGTGATTGGCTGTTACCTGTCATAGAGGCATGCACTAAAACCACTACATCATGAAAAGAGATGGGGATCATTGTTTTGTTTATTTACCAATAGGTCTTTGAACAGCCTCTTCCTTTAAAGTGAAAAAATTGTTCAGGAATCGGCATCAAAGACAAGGTTTCGGTATCGAAAAATCTGTGAACAATACCAAGCCCTGTCTATGGGCATGCATTAATGGAGAGATGTCAGAGCGAGGGGGCCGCCACATACATATAGTTAGGGGGTTTGGTGCCGAGGTGTACTGGCACCTCTCCAGCTACCAGTCCATGCTCCAAACTGACTGGTCTGTGCTGGACTTGACTTCTGGTTCCCAAGCCAGATCCTTACAGGGTGACCTGCTGCCGCCCTCAAACATGCATCTATTGGAAGTTTCATATTTATAATAGCAGGCAGTAGGAGCTCAACTTGCATTGGCACTAATTAAGCACAAACACCACACACCTGTGTGAGCCACGTGGACTTGTGAAAGTTTCCGGCTGTGTCCAAACCAAGAATTGATCTCAGAATTTTTTGCATATGAAAATTAGCTCATTTGTCTTACCCGCTGAGCTATTCACTGAGGTGTGTACAGAGATGTCTGCCTTCTCTCCAATATAATTGGACTTCATGAACCTCAGGTTGTGATGCTTCAAGCGCAAAAAAAAAATACATCTTTGTTTTTGTTTTTTATTTATTTATTTGTTAATTTTAAAAATATCACAACCAAACTGTTTTGGGTAGGTGGATGGACAATAAGTTTGTCACATCTCAAATATGCAGTGTCACCTCTCTCTCACAAGCTGCTTTCATTGGTGGGAGAAATTCTCTCCTACTTTGCCAGATAGCTGCAGGGAAGTCCTCATTGATAAAGATGCCTGAGCCCTTCACGTTTTTAGCTTTATCCACGTTTGTCTTTTCTAAAGATGACATTGGCTTCCCACTTCTATAAGCTCACTCCAGCTCTATTTTCAGATGATCCACTTGTACTTTTTTACTGAACAGTTTTCTCCCTTTTTCTTCACTTTCCTTAAAAACGTCTTTTCTCTCCCAGACAGTTGGATGCCATCTACAATGATATAATGGCATCTTGACTGGCTCTCCAGATATTCTGTCTTGTCTAAGATTGAGATCTGGCTTCTGCAAATTGTCCTGGTTTCACTACAGTTTTTGGTCCAAGACTTTAAAGTCATCAAATTCCCTTTTGGCTCATTTCTAGACTCACCTTGAAATCATTGACTTGCTTTGACAGATCATCAATCCTCCTGTTTGAAGAATCAACTATGATCTGCAAGTTTGGAAGCTTTTTTTCCCCCCTGTTGCTTAAGCAAAGTTCTGTAGAAATCCCTTTGCTGGTCCAACAATGCACGCACTTGAGCAATGGTGACATATTTCATAATGGTGTTGCTAGAAGCTTTGGGAGGCATGGTTTGGTCATCAAGGCTTACTAGGCCCAAAGTTCAGCAGAACAGAGCCAAAAACCTCCATAAGGTAGGACTAGTGGCCACAACTGTGCTGTAGAGAGTTGGTTTTAGTCTTCTTGATTCAAACAGCAGCAGACATTTTGAGTTTCCTTCTGAGATTCCTCAGATTTTGGTT
>JAJHUR010104308.1:0-15035 GCA_027495735.1 Lutjanus campechanus | reverse complement strand
GTTTCTGTTATGAAGAAGATGTTTATAAATATCACATGTATTATCTTTTCAAATATGCTTTTACTTGGGCTTAATGTGCGTAAATGAGCAATTACCCAGAACACTGTGTACGACTGCCGCTGCACGCAAAACATCACTAATCATAATAAGCTTTTAATCATGTATTCAGTCTTAAAATCAAATCTTTATCAGAGCAAATCTAACAAAACAAAACATCTTAAACTAGGGAAGATCTTTATGTGTTTCAATAACCACTAAACTCAAGACAGCTCTTAAAGTTGAAGTAAAATCAACGAAATCAGGCTGCTTTCATAAAGTAGCATCAGGATTCCCCTCATCGTGTCATGTGTGCCTTGTTTACTCTCAGGTGGCGCCCTGTCTCAGCTGTCAGACAGCGGCCAGACCCTCAGCGAGGACAGCGGGGTGGACATAGCTGAGTCAGGACACATCAGCAAAGACAGCAGCCCCCATTCCTCACGCACACGCCACCCCCGAGACACCCAGGGGGGCGGGGGGGACAACCCCTCCAAACCGGTGAGGGGGCGATTCAGAACAACTGTGAGACAAACATGGACGGATGAGTGGAGTCACTGTTAAAACTCAGAGGAATGAGAAATGTATTCAAGTAATTTAGTTGTGTGTGCTGGAGTATTGTTATTTTGTGAGGACCAATTAGAGTGAGATTTTTTGGAGGTGAGGACATTTTACATGGTTTGGACATTGTTTGAAAGTTTTTGGAAATTTAGAATAATCTTTGGAAGAATTTGGGGGGAATTGGAGACCTTTTTGGAAAATGAAGACATTTTTGGAAATTGACAACCTTTTTGGAAAGTACTTTCTAAGTTTTCGTTAAGTATTGGCGGGGTCAAAGTACGATCCATGCCACTTATACAATCACAAGAGCAGGTAAAATTACAAAATATTAATGCAAAATTCAGGATAATGTTTGACTCAAAAGTAAGCTAGACCTGTAATATTCAGACAAAATGGTCTGGACGCCTATTTGAGAATCACTGGGTTGGAGGTAGAGAATGCATTATTATGTCAGTGTGGGTCCTCACAAGTATAGAAGTACAAACGTGTGGGTGTGTGCCAGCTGAAAAATGTACAAGTTGATAAATCGATGTTCTTTATTGTTATTTCTCCTCCAGAATCTGTTCTCAATCCTAACTGTGATCTCTTCTCTCCTCCCTCTGTTTGCTCACACAGACTGTTTCCTTTGTTTCACTCATTTGTTTATTTTTCACTCATGTCATTCATCCACTCACATGCTCCATCATTTATTTCATCAGTCACCGCACTGTAGCATAATGAAACTCTCAAATCTCTCTGAGGTTCTTATTGATTGATGGAAAGAATAACAAGTAAGGATGGGAGTAGCCCGATTGTTTATGATGAGAAGGCTGTTTGATTCAATGTCTGTTTTAGACTGAAATTATTAGGCCGTAAATGTGGAAGCTGAATCAACTTGCTGCCTTTACTCTCTTTTTGCTCCTGAGTGTCAGGCAAGAGTGTGCTGAAAAGAGGAAAATGATGTGCTCATAAAACCCTCCCTAAATGAACGTAAAGAAGACGTTTGTTTAAAAAAGGTTATAGTCTACTTATCTTTGTGTGAGTCAGATTTCACAACAGATTAACTGACACAGAGTTGTGGGTAGTAAATGTCAAACATCATGATTTAGACACAGCTTAGATGAAGGTGAACTAAAGATTCTGTGTGTTGTATAGAGAACCTTAGTTTAGCTCTTTTTGCTTGCTGTTCCACTATGTAACCAGTAGCTGAGTAAGTTTTATTTGCCTTTTCTGAAAAACTTAAACGTGTTTCCCAGGGTTTTCTGTCCATATTCTGAGATAAATAGCTGCCTGTGATTGCTGTATAGTAAAACTGGAATTACTTTTTTGTTAGTAGTCAACAACTCTAGCTAACATCAGGCTTAATCAGCATACCAAAGCTTTATGTTGTTATGATGACGTTACTTTTGAGCGGAAACTAGCGAGTCAGCAACATAACTAACACGGCCAAACATCAAGCGAGCGCAACAGCACAAGACTTAGCGATCCAGCTAATATTACTGACTAGGCCAACAGCAAGGAGCCCAGCTTGGCGTCTGCCTTGCAGCCAGTGCTGCCAGATTGGTGTAATGTTTTCCAGCCCAATAATTGCTCAAAATCTGCCCAAAATGATTTAGAAAATGGCCAAATATTATCTAAAATAATAATACAATACAAATGAATTCATAAACATAGCAACACTATTGTGGTTCATCACCATTTTTCAATATGACATAATCATAAAACAATAATTCAAGTGCTCACAAGTGCACAAGAATCCAGACAGGAGGTTTCAACAACACTTTATTTTCCATTCCTGCCCTCTGCCTCAAAAATAAAGAAAAAATAAATGGTCGGTTCAAATAACAAAAACAGTGGGTTTCATCTTACTTGGTTAACTGCAACAAGCCTTTAAAATATGCCAACTTAAAGTGTACATCTTCCACACACACATGAAGAGGCAGAGAGAGAAAGAGGGAGAGAAAAAGCCAAACAAATAATGATGTTCTTTCAACACCACATGCAGCCTCTTATTTTGCAAAGCTCTCACCGGATAGAAAGTTAGGGAATAGCTGGTCACGTGGGACATCTAACAGCTAAAGAGCCAGATGTTTTTCTCAGGAGTTGATGGAGACCAAATCAGAGCTAAAAGGAGAGTGAATACAGACACAAACACATCCCCTAATGAATGCTGTTTGGTCGACGATGGCGACTCTGCAGGGTGTTAACGTGTGTATTTGTCCGTCAGGTTATTTTGGAATATTTCTGTGGCTTAGTGACCAAAAAGAAGCTTGAAGATAGTCGTTTGAAATGATTTTTATTAACTATTTTGCCTTTATTTGTTACAGTCTTTTTTTTTTCAACATGAGGGACAGAGAGGGGGAGTTGTCGCATGCAACAATAAACGTCCTCAGACAGAATTGAAGTGTGCGGGTTGCTGCAGTTATATGGTGTGCATCCACTGTGCCACCATTGTTATTTGTCTTAAAATATGGACATAAAGCCCCAGGAACATTCAAGATTAACATGCTGACCAAAAACCCTGAGAAACCTAACTCACATGAAGGTGAATAAATAGAAAGAGAAAACGATAACATAGATGCCTTGATAAAAGTAGAGTAAAAAACAGTCAAGAAAAAAAGCAAAACAGTTTTAAAATGTGTTTTTTCTTTTGTCCTCTGACTTGTGAAGCTGGTAAAGATGATTTCTCATTCGCAAATATGTCACCAGGATTGAATATGTACATGTTAATATGGAGTCGTGGCCTTTATGAATGTGTAAATCCTTTGGGATGACTCTTGAACATGTTTGCTCAGAAAAAACAAAGCTCTTCTTTGGATAAACAAAGGCAGAAAAATATATGTATTCATAGTGGCACAAATGCAAAGCAGACACAGGGAGGTTGTGTAATGTTATGAATACATTCAGGCTTATAAATATGCATAGATAATGTTTTTTAGATTATGATTTGAGCTCCTCTCTCTCTCCCACTTTCTTCAGCCAGGGCTGTTGGAGCCCACCTCTACACTAGTGAGGGTGGCGAAGAGTGCCAGCACCCTGGGTATTGCCATTGAAGGTGGAGCCAACACTCGCCAGCCACTGCCACGAATTGTCACAATACAGGTGAGTCATGAAGTAAGCAAAATAAAAGTTTAAAATAATACCCCCCACTTGGCTCACCTCTACCTAACCCGGTATGCTTGTTAACATGCAGTCAGCTCCATACTGGTGAATATTCTCTTCACATTGTTGACTGTGTTTATTATATCCTGGGCGCCCTCTTTGATTCTCTGTGATGGCATCACGTGCCTACTTTTCAGGTGGGATTTGATGTCCTTTAAGGCTTTATATGGATTCACACTGCAGCTGAACTCGCACTGAGATTTCTGCTAATTTCGCCCTTGTTGGAGCACTCAAAAAGATGATTACAACATTAGTGACTGCCTGGAGACTGGCAATCCTCTGCAATACTTTCAGGCGGTTAATATAATGTTGGTGTTAGGGAATAAAGGCAGAATCAGCAGCATCACCAAAGGGACATTATATAGCACCTTTTACATAAAAGCTAAAGATTCCGATATGCTAATGTTTAGTTTAATGAGGCTGAACAGAGTTGCATGTGTCACATCTCAAGCAGTTACAGCATATCTGCATTTAAAGGCAGAATGAGTTGGTTTCTACAATGTGTAGACCCATGATATAGTCCCTATTTACACCTGGATGAAAATAGTTACACCGCAGCTATTTACACCCAGTGCCCTACGTTAGCTATAAAGAGAGACAAAGTCTCTGCAGAGAGGAGGACATCCTTTCCCACATGACTCTTGACTTTTAATTTTTAGACTTAGTTGACTTAATATTTTCTGGAGTTTTCAGTGTCTATTTGCATCAGGGTGAGAATAGGCACACAGCAGCTACTTGGCTATTCACCCCCAACCCTCTTTAGTCTACCTTAATAAATAGAGTCAAATTCACTATAAACAAGAGACTGCAGGGGCGCTGGTTGTGTGGTTTAAGCATGGGACTCTCCCACAGGATGGTGGGACGTGACTGATTAAAGTATGAGTTTAGTCAAATGTCTAGTCTCAGATAGATTTTTTTTTTTTAATTTACGCAACAAAACTACTTGGTTAGTTTTAGGAAAATCATGGTTTGCGTCTGCCATGCAGGTGTAAAGCCTGCCACATTGGCTATTTGCAACCCAGGTGCAAATAGCAATGTTGGCTACGGACATCTGGATGCTTGTTTCTTCCATGCTATGCTATATACACCCAAGTGTAAATAGCCATTACAATATTCTGTTCTTCGCATACAATTAATTTGTAATGAGCAGCGGTCAATGCGTGGAACCATTGTAAAAACCATCTGAGGACGTAATAGAGGACCGCACATCCCTATTCATTTTGAAAGAGCACTAATGGTATAAATTCATCACTCACTCACTCAGTCAGAGACAGACTTTTGCATTTATAAGGCTGGACGTTCTTTGCTGCAGTACAGTCAAAAAATACTGAAAATTCAGATCTACTGGCTATGCGGAATGAAATTCAAATATTGACAGCTTTGCTCAATGTGACAGGTTAGTCACCTCTGAAGAAAGCTATTACTGTGAATGGGTGTGCATATATCTGTCTGCCACGGTAATTTGCAAGTCAACAAAGCCTTGTATTAGCTGAGGACTATCTGTAGCACTAATCATTTCCTAACCACGGAGAAGCAGAGCATTACAATTTAAAGATCAGAGCAGTGAGCAGCGACAGGCTACAGTCCACACCCCATTCAAAGCTGTCTGTCAGCCTCCCACTCCACAGAGGTGGTGATTGAAATAAAAAAGGGCTGCTGATTGCAAGGGGAGGGATAAAGGGATTGGAAATCAGCACATTCAAAATCAAGGACTGGAAGAAAGGATGGCAAGTGTGAGTGAAGGATGCAAAAGAAGTGAGAGTGGTGTTAATAAGGAGAGGAGGACTAAGGAGGATTTGTACAGATGAGGAGGTAGATGTCTGGTGTTTGGTGGCTATGTAGGTAATAAGAAAGCCTTTGTGGGGAAGGTTGCATTGGGACCAAGTAAACAAATATGTTTTAATTCCCAGACTGCAGTTGGTCCTATCCTCACTCATGATACAAATCCCAAAACAAATGCAGGAAGATGGGTTATCAGGTTCTCTTCCATTTAAACTTTTTTATCTGATGTGTGTTTCTGTTTTGCCTCCTGAGGCGAGGAGACAGCCTGCATAATTTTATATCAGAGCTGCTTCTTTGCTAAATTATTAGATTTTCCTCAGAAAGAGAGGAAAATAGTGGGAAATCACAAACATAAATACCCAAACAAAAGCCATCTGAATAGGATTTATTGCCGAGTAGATTTTCACATACAAAGATATATCCTGGTGTTTGGGTGCATAACAATAAACCTAGTATGAGAAAATAATGATTAAAAGATAGAAAAGCAAGTACTGCCAGGCAAGAAGCATGAATATGAAATAGAAAATTAGCAGTGCAATATGAAAAAATATTATAAATGTAACATAACAGAAATGCAAAGCCTTGTTTTGATCCCATCAGTTTACCCACTTAAAGGGACAGTTCACCCCAAAATCAAAAATACAATTTTTTCCCCTGGCCCATAGTGATATTTATCCATCTAGATTGTTTTAGTGTGAGTTGCAGAGTTTTGGAGATATCAGCCATAGAAATGTCTGCCTTCTCTCCAATATGATGGGACTAAATGGCACTCAGCTTGTGGTGCTCAAAGCACAAAGAAAATACAAAATAAATATTTTCTTTTTGCAGTAGAATCTCCCAGAATTACTTCACAATCGACCAGATCTACTTTCTCTCTACTAGAAAGAAAGTAGTTCCTATATGAAACTGCTCACAACAAGGTCTGTGGATTATCTTGAGTAACCGTTTCATGATTTTTGGAGAGAGACACTGGTTTTGAATTTTTCAAATGCCATTTAGTCCCATTCTCCATCATTATTGGAGAGAAGGCAGACATCTCTACGGCTTATAACCCTAAAACTCTAAAACTCACACCAAAAGAAATGGGTGAATAGATGAATAATTAGCGCTACAAGCTATACAAAGTATGTATTTTTTTATTTTGGGTTGAACTGTCCTTTTAAAATGGCTGCATTATGCTGTTAATTCAAACTGAACACTCCCTGTATCTGTTTCAAATTAAAAATAATTTCTTAACACGGGATATTTGAAGGAGTGTGTTGTGGATAATTCACTCCTGGAGCTTTTCCACTGGCACTTTTGGCTGTGCCGAGTCAAACCGTGCCGCACTGATTTGCTTTTCCATTACCACTTATAACACCACAAAGCTGTTCCAAAGCATGCCCGACCTGCCTCCAAGTGGGTGGTGGTGACGTCTCGTCCACTGTGTGCAGCCTTGGATGACCCCACCTCCCAAAACAAGTGTGTGTTGCAAGACTCAACTGCAGGAGAGAGAAAGAGATATTTTAAAAGTATCTGTGTTCAGCTCTCATTACTTTGTACCTTCTAACTGAATCTCTTTGATTTGAAGCTTTGTTTCTCTCCTGCGTCGCTGTTTGTACTTTCAGATATCCCATTTTACCGTTTCATGTTCACTTTCAGCTGATAGGAATCACGTTAACTTAACTGCTGATGAAAACATTTTGTGGTAATGTTACTTCGTAAGAAAAACTTTTAAAAGCAAAATAGCGGTGGGCTTTTAGTTTGAAGAATTTATAGAAAATGAAATGTTTTTATCCACTGTTTCACAGCCGCTCAACCCAAGCTAAGCTCGTCTTCAAGTAAAAGACCATCAAGTGGGTAGCCCTGTTGTAATAGAGATGCAAATCCCTGCTGTGCTGGGCTGACATGCTGAGTCAAACCAAGTCAAGCCAAGCCAGCACACGTGTATGGAAAACAGATTTCTCATTCCTGGGCTCTTATTATGTTCCGCACGGGAGCAGCTCAGTCACCTGTGACACCTAGTGGTAATCACAGGATTGCTTTGGCTTAATATTTAACTGACCTATGATTCTGCTATACTTGCTGCTTTAACAAAATTGGTATCAGCTCTCTTCCAGCCAGTACTAATCATATCAGCTGCATAAAAACACGATCAGTGAATCCCTGGTATTATAGCACCTGTTTTTCACTTAAGTGGATTTTTCCCACCAGGTGGTATGGGCAATGTTAGACGATGTAGCCAATGTAAAGGGCTGTAGGCTGAAGTCAAACACATGGCCGCGTAGCCTCTGTACTACGGATTGAGCTACCAGGCCACCCATTTGTCGTGCTTTCATGTATGTCAGAATTGTCTGCGACGTAGGGCACATTGCAAGAAAGATACACTTGAAAAATGAAGCCACTGAAATGATTCAATCCCTGACCAATCCCTCTCAATCTCACAGACACCAGGCTGAGAGACTAATCAAAATATAAAGGCAGCTGATTGCAATGGATAATAGCAGAGGAAATCGGTGCTTTCACTGTGTCATGACAAAGACGTGAGGGGGTCCAGTGCAGCTGCCTGAGATAAAGTTAAAATTCATAACACGAGCTCAGTTTATCAGAGTTCAAGTTAATTCAAACCATTTGGGTAAGTAGATATTTTAAGCAGGTTAAAATCATTGCTGGGTCTCCATTTACCGCTCCACGTTTTTGGAGTTGGATAGATTTCTTGCTTCAACTTTGGTTTGCTGAGGTGCAATCCCTATCAATCACAAGTGAGACAGATTCACGAGTTACACAACACCACTGCTACATCCCTGAACAATAACACTGTGTAGCTTCGCAGTAATTTAGAGACATTAATAACATGGCAGCCTCGAGGTCACTTGTTGCAGAAATGCAGGGAGACTGTCTGCACGTTCAGTTTTCACGGTGGAAAAGTGAGCTGTGGAAACTTTGCTCTGTCATCGGGGGAAAGCTAACTCAATGTTATTAGGCCCTTGAGCAAGGCACACAACCTCAGTACTTCCCTCAGTCAGGACCAAGCATCAAAATGATACATTTACTTTGAGGGGGGGAAAAAAGCAAGAAAAAAACTGTTAATTTTGTTTCTGGCTTTCTGATGGGCATTGGTTCTATCCAGAGGACATGATGGCATCCAATTGCTCCGTACAGTATCGCTTCTCTACAGTGCTGGAAGTGAGCACAGTGGAGTCATGAAACCTCTGGCCTCAAGTCGCCTCAATCACGCCTGCTGAGGATGAAGTACAGATGAGTAAGCTGCCAGCCGGCCGGCCGTTATCAGTCTCCATCACCCTTCCTGAAGCGACAGCCCCTTATCACTGCCATCTTCCCATCCTGACGAGCGGCTGCTCCACCCGCTCAGGGTAATTGTTGTAGGCTCAGTAAATAAGAGATGTGTCGATGCAGTCCCGGTGTGGAAGGTGCTGCTGGTGTTTTTAGCCATCAAAGTTGCACATAATGAGGTCAGCTGTCAGAGTCAGATGGAGGAAGAGAACAAGGAACTGACCCAAAGGAAAACATGGCTCTGTGGCTTACTTGGTGATAAGATCACTAGAAAGTAGAACCTGTTAGATTTGGGGTTTAAATAAAGTTTAAAGCAGCATTAGTTTTTTATAATGACTACTTGGTGTCAGAAGAAGTCCACAGGTCCAGAAGGTACTCTTTAGCATCTCAATGAGACAATACACTTAAACTTTTGTTAGGTTTAGGTTAGGAAAAGATCATGGTTTGTGTTAAAATAAGTATGTTACAATTCATAAGTGAAGCAAGTAACGTGATACACATGTTATTTAACTTAAAGCTAGATAACATTAACTTTTTGTTACACACCAGACACAGGCTCTTGGGTGAAAGTCCTGTGTTTGTTTGACCCATCCGTCCACCCCACCTCCTCCATCCTTTCCCACTCCTCTTTTATAACACTGCGTACAGGCTAACAAGAAACATGAAGAGTTGGATGCAAATGCAGACAAGTAGAGGCAGGAGGCTGTAGCAGTTCAATGATTTTATTCACATAAAAGTCAGTTAACAAAAGGCTTACAGTATGGTGAGGCAGGCAAGGGTCAAAACCTGATGAAGCAGTCCAAACACGCTAACAAATCCAACAGGCAAGGTCCAGGAAACACACTGGGGTAATATGCACGAGGGAAAGCTGGAATGTTTGACACGTGGACAAAGACAAACTGCCTATGAAATGAGGGAAACACAAAGACTAAATACACAAGGAGCTAATTAACTGATTAAACACACATGATACAGAATACAGGCAGGAAAAAGACAAAGAAATGAAATAAACTCAACCAAAACGCATGAGGAAAGTCCCTTTCAACATAAAACAGGAGACAGGAGAAAACTAAACTAAAACCCAAAACCATTACATGGATACGACTCAGACTCAGATGGGTTTACATTGAAGTTACTTAAAACGTGTGCGTCTGTATGAGACCCTTAGGGGTATGACAATATGTCGGTATCACCTGGGAATGAGAACAGGCTAGTCATCACTGACCAAATATCAGGCTTTGTAGCTGCTAAGTCTGTCTACTGTTTGGTTCTTGGCAGCTGTAGTATGTTTTATGTTTGGTTCAAGCACACCAGAAAGTCGACTGGGGAATAGCTGAAACCATCCACATTCTTTTTCTTTTCATGTTTTGGAAATATAATGGCTTCTTTTGTTGCTGGTGTGTTTTGGAAGAAGGCGTATGAGAAACCGATTGGCTCACTGGTACCACAGCAAATTCATGAGCCTTCAACAAGCAGCCATACTCATCAGCTCACCAGCAGGATGTGGTATTTCAGTTTTTGAGTGCCAGATCTTTGCCTAAGCTGCAAAAATGTAATACCACAACATTTTGCCTCTCAAAATAAAAAATAAAAAACACACTACTTCTTGCATACCCACTTGCTGGTAATGCAGATAAATCCTCCATAGCAGAGACATCAAAATTGAATTTATAATGAAAGTCATTAAAACTGTTCTGAGCAGTCTTGACTGTGAGAGAAAGGACTGGAAAGAAAGAAGGAGCAGCAGTCGTGACTTCATCACTTCTATCTTTCCTCTAAATAATATTATGTGACCTTAGAGGAGAAGCAGATAAGGTGGACAAATATGTTTTTTTATACTCACTTTTGCCTCAGAGAAGCAATAGTGGCATAAAGTGTGTGAGTATCCACTTTGCTGAGTGAGGTCTCCAGAGCAGAGGCCTCAGATGCTTGCTTCAAATAGAAGCTAACCGGCTCTGTTCAGCAGTTCAGACTGTGGGCAAGCATAGTGAAATTGATGGATACTTGTGGGACTTGTTGGGCAGAGATCTGCTGGTTCTTTCAAAGTCTCCTGATTTCACTGCCAAAGAACTGAGACTTACTGAAGACACAAAACCTGAGTCCTTGTGTGTTGAGTGAATTTCGTCCCGAGCATGTCTCAGTGAGTCAATACCAGACATTTCTCTAATCACATTTGAAATGTGTGACGATGTAACTACAAAGGGTTGGCGGTCAGGAGAAAACATTTCATTTTGTTGATCACACACTTCTCTCTGAAAGCGTGCGGCAGCATACATTTACTGCTGAGCCGTTACCGTGTACTCTGAGGGCCAGACTGCACTGCAGGGGTGTGTGTGTGTGTATATTTATGTGTCTGTGCGGTTGTGAATGTGTTTTTCTGTGACAGGGTGACTCTCTCTGTATGCTAATGAAGTACCTGTCACATTTATGGGTGGATGTTTAAATTTTAGCCTGGGCACTGAGAGGACCTTGTTTATTTGGGTGTAATAGAACAAAAGTAAGGAGCTCAGGATCTCGTAAAAAAAAAAACTCTGTGTAGGGCCTCAGAGCTACAGAACTCAGTTGACTTTACCGCTTTTTTGATTAAACTTTCTGACTCCTGCTGGTATGAAAAATATTCTGTTTGCTGCAAAGTAAAGTAGATTTTCAACCATTTGCACAAACTGGACCGTATTTCCTCAGCGAAACAGTGATGGCAGCCAGAAATAACATATGTCCTGACTCCTTTTTATGACATAGCACTGAAACTTCATCAAGTGAATTAATCAATGTTGATTTTCTTTTATAGTTTCACATATGATATTGTGTTAATGTATTAATGGTATTGCACAAAGCCAGGAAGGATATGTTTTGTGTTGTTCTTCATGCGATACATGAAAAATAGCCCTTATTTTTATATTGAGTATGAAATTTAACATATTTGGCTTTGAATTAATAGTTGTTACAGTAGATTTGTTGGGCCTCAGTCAGGAACATATTTGTATTCTTATCCCAAACTCGTATTCTTTTCTGTCAGCCTTGATTGTACAAGTGTTCCAAGTCACATTTAACAAATTGCTCATTTCAACTTGATGAAAGCCACCTGTTCATGAGTAGATACACATTTGGGGAGATCTGATCATTAATATTTACAACGCCCCTAATTTGCTGTGTAGTCGACAGACATAAACATAAAAAATTTAGGCTCCTGTCACACCTGACCAGTCTGGTTTAGTTAAATGGAACACTGGTGCAGATTAAACAACCAGATCAAGACCGCTGATCCCCTCTTTTGTATAAACAGTGTATAGCAGGCTTATTCTCCTAGTGGCTGCTGGGACAGATATGGCCTTTTTTAATATCCCTGTGGTCAAAAAGCTGCTGCCTGCAAATTAGGCTGTCATGTTTGTGATTTGATAAATAAAACTACTTTGAGACATCTGAACCATAGTCTGTATTATCTGAACCAATATGATATTGGTTACGTCTTTTCAAAGCACCTATGAGCTGCAATAGGATTACACCTGCCCCGCACCTCCCATTTGCTCAGTCAAGCCTCATGTTGCTGTCTTGGTTGGTGGGCCACAGAGAAAATGTCTCTCTAAGCTAAAGAGACATGAAGTTGATTTTGAAAATCGCCAATTCCAGAGCAAATGGACTGAAAACTATTTATTTACTTTGCCAGACACAACAAGTAATAAACCAGTGTGTTTATTGTTGTTATTGTGCAATGAACAAGGTAAGCTGTCCTCTTCTGTAGAGGGAACCAATACATGGAATAGGCTGCAGACAGACAGACAGAAATCTTCATCTCTTCATCTTCTTCCGTTTATCCGGGGTGGGGTCACAGTGGCAGCAGTCTAAGCAGGGATGACCAGGGAAATCATCAACATTTTAAAATCAAACTGAAGGAATTTTTAAAAGCTAATGAATGAGTGTGTAGGGTTGAAGGGAAGGGATACACATATGTGTATGCTGTGTATATTTGTGTGTAAATGTATATATGTGTTTTATAAGGTCAACATAATGTATTACATGTTTTCTTCTACTGTCTTTGAATATGTTTCATGTTTTTATGTTATGTGTCAGATTTGTCATTTTAAAGGCCTTCTAGGGACGGGCATTGGAAATTAGCAGTAGCTAAAAATGCTATGGTGCATTACATTAGATAATTGCTGTGCAACTCTATATGCATACTGTATAAAATAAACATCAAAGAACTGAATAAATGAAATTTAATGACAGAGTATAACGTGAAGAGGTGCTATAAGTCAAATCATGGCTCGTTTTCTGCCAGTTTCTGCCAGCGGGCTCAGAGGAATCAGTGAACGATTTGTTAAAAAATCAGAGGGAACTGGAACTGGATTTATTGTATCATCTAAGTAAGGTGCAGTCATTATTATTACTGTAACATATGAGAGTTTGATCCACTAATCTCAGTCCAGTCAGGAGAATACATAACGTGTTTTTAGAAAAGCTAGCCTGATTTATCAACTTGGCCCGTCTACTGGTGGGCACAGGACACGTATTTCATTTATTCAGTTTCACCAGAAGCAGGGATAACCCCTGCATTCCAAATTACATACTTTTTACTGATAGTATGTACTGCAGCTTCTCTTATGAAGTACATACTGTTGCATGCAATATGCATGCACTTACTACACTCACATACTACTTCCTCATGTCATATGTCTTTGACGTTCTTGCTCATACACCTATCACAAAGGATTGTGGGTCAAAATAGCCAGAAAAACATGCTGATTTGTATACTGCAAAATGCCACCTGAAGCAGTAGGACATCCTGGTATTTTTGGCATACTGTATTTGACATACTTAATGGGACATACTAAATCTTTTTCTGGTATACTAAATGGTATTTTAGTAGAGGTATAGGAACACAGGGAACATGTATCCCCACTGGGGATGAAAAAATGAATGATGACAGCAGGGGATATCAAAAGCAGAGAAAGGGAAATGTAAGAGATCTTTTAGACAATCAGCAAAGTATTATGTGTGGCTCACAAAACCCCAGGGATTTACCTATTTAGCCCACTTGCTATTGAAGTTGAATAGCCCTGATGTATAGCCTTGTCCTGTATTTATACAAGATCATTTGGAAACCATTGTAACGTGTGTCACTACATGAGAACCAGGATTTTTCCTGATACGTCAGAAAGTGAAAAGCAATAAAAACCAGACGTGTGTTAAGCTGTGTCCTGCTTTGTGTAAAAAGTGAGTGAAAAGAGGGGAATACCTGCCTGTTCTGTCCTGTCCCTGTCTGTTCATGAGTTGTAGTCTAATAAATTACTTCCTCTCAAGCTCTTTGTGACACCAGAGAAGATAAATAAACACATAAGGCGGGGTTAAGTGAAACATGACCTGACCAAAATTTGATTCCCCCTGTGGTCCACATAATGCTGATAGTAAAGGACATCGCCAGAACTGTCAGTCAATGACTTACCCGTCAGTGACAGGTCTTGTCTTGTCTGTCTTGTTCCAGACCAAATGAAACAAACTACAGGTGTGAGAGCACCCATAAACCCAAATGTATCCAAATGTATTCAGGTGAAGGCATTCTGATGCTCTTCACAGATTGTTTGTACATGACTTGTGCAGGGTTGAACCACCCATGAATCCTGTTTGTGCCTGAGTGAAGTTTCTAATTAGAGAAAAATTGGCGAATGCGACAAGTAAAGCAGTGGTACGTGCAGCTAATTAACAAATCTGTTTGTATGAGTGGTTCTGAACTGAGGCCTGTTTATTGTGTTTTTTCATCAGTTCTTGCTCCAAATTCAAATCATAAAATTCACATTTTCTCTATCTTTGTCTCACTCTCTCTCTCTCTCTCTCTCTCTCTCAGAGGGGTGGTTCAGCTCACAACTGCGGCCAGCTGAAGGTGGGTCAGGTGATCCTGGAGGTGAACGGGATTTCCCTGAGGGGCCGCGAGCACAGGGACGCCGCACGCCTCATCGCCGAGGCCTTTAAGACCAAAGAGAGGGACTACGTGGACTTCCTGGTGACCGAGTTCAATGTGGCGCTATAGCTGAGCGGATGGGGAGAGAGGACAATGAAGAGGGCAGCACCAAGAGAGGAGGAGTTCATGGACAACGTGGGAGGAAGAAGTTCAAGCGTCTATTGAATTAAATGGCACAACTCATTTAGATAGACTTAAACGAACCACCAACTGATCTCTGAGCCCTTCTCCTTTCTCATACGTCCCACCCTCGAGTCTTCTGCTGTGGACTTCGTTCAGGATTCTCCTCAAC
>JAJHUR010104307.1:0-18769 GCA_027495735.1 Lutjanus campechanus | reverse complement strand
TGACTGCTTTGCATGACCAGCAGCAGTGTTCCTTCAGGAGACTGGGAGGCTGCAGAGCAGTGGGAGGGATCCATTAGACTATTACTACCCATTAGAGCTGCTGACGTCAATGCCCGGCTGTCTGCTGCTCTGAGGACAGAATGATAGTCTGGCTGCTTCTATTATCATTCAAATACATGACAGAATAAATAGCAACTTTAGAGGTGTGAGTTGTGAATAGATGGCCAGTTGCAGACACGGCTGATGCAGATAAATTTTTTGGTCTTGCACTGTTTTTTTTTTTGTGTCCTCTCTGTTCAAATACAAGCTACTTAAGGGCTGTAGTCACAGATCACAGAGCTGTGCAAGTATCTGCATGGTTTCCTGGGACATTTCCTAACATCAGATTGTATCAACAGGGGTGTCCCAAGCCTTTTTGGAACCCTATGGAGATTTTGAGGTGGGCGGGGTGCCCCATGTTCATAAAGCAAAGAAGTGCCGTTCTGGATGCTCCTATAGTAGTTCACCTGCACACACTTATCACCTCCGCATAGATTTATGTAGCTGTTGAATGCGACCACAGCCAAACCTCTAACACAGCCGTAGACCATAATGCAATTATGGGCTGTATTTAACTTCATGATTGCTTTGTTCTATGAAAGGTCCTTGGGATCAGAATGTTTTGTTTTTGTAAATCAAGGCAGAGGTAATAAGTGTGTGCAGGAATTGACTTTTTCCTTTGATATAATAATAAATTGATTGGAGCAGCAGTAGACCAGCAAGTCATGTTCTGCAAGGTAAAATTACTGATTTGGCCAGTTAACGGGAACTTATATATTATGACTATTGTTGATGCTGTGAGGTTGCTTGGCAACCAGTCGAGACAATGCTGGGTACTGGGTGGATGGATAAACTGCTGTTTGTAACAAAATAGTTCAACCCAGTATCACTGCAGTCTGTGCAAAAGTCAAGAAACGACATCTATATGTTCTTATACATGGACATGAATTGTCAGTAGTTTCTGTGACATTCAGCAGTTTCTAAGTAAAAAGGACAAACAAAGTATAAAGAGCGTTCATCTCTGGACTGATTCCCGATTGACGACCCTGCCTGCCTCTGACCTACCTGCTTTGTCTGTATCCCAGTAAACGCACCAGCTTTCCGTCCTCTGACCATGAGATCTGCCTTGGCGTCTTTGGTTCCTGTTCATCTGTGGCTGCCTGCCGTCTCCACTCAATGATGACGCTTTAGCGTGAGTGTTTCATCCTGCTTACTGGTGGCTGCCTGTGGCTCAGGGACTGTCTGTATTGCTACACATGTTCCTGTGTGAGTGTCCTTTGTGTACCTATCTGTCAGCTCTTCAAATATCCACCTAGCCTCGACCTACCTCCTGCCTATCTCTTGTCGGCTTGTCTGCTCCGTCTGTCTACTCATCTGGTTCCAGCTCCTCCGCCTCGTCAACCACGTCTCCTGTTTGCTCCCCTCTGGTACGTCACCTGCAACAGAACTGACATGTTTGGTTCATGGGCACACATCACCGCTCACGATCCCATTTCCGGTTTTGGTTATTTTTTCAAACCGAAACCACAGAGACTTTGTATTAAATCTTTGCCTGAGTGACAAACATTATTCTGTGCTGCATTGCCTGCTCAACTTCCTGTTTTGCATGTGTGACAAGGTCATTACCAACCGTTTCCGACTTACATAGACAGATCTTTGTATGTACATACAAAGATAGGTGCATACATCTATACATAGACAGATACATGCATGCAGAGATACATACATATATACATACATATGTGCATGCATATGTTCATCCATGCATACATAGCCAGATAGATGCATGGATACATATAAACATAGATGCATGCATGCATACAGAGATACATATACAGATAGATAGATACATATATATGTGCATGCATACATGCATACATACATAGATACATATACACAGACAAATAGATACCTATGTATGTACGTACGTACGTATGTAATGTACATTTGTAACTTACATATGCAAGTTCTGACTCATGTTACTTGTGTCATAAAAAGCAGTCAGCATTGATTTACACTGGACATGTACCCGGTTTCCTGGGTGAAAGTCCTGTGTTTGTTTGACCCATCCACCCACCTCCTCCATACGAAGATTTGTTTGCTCTTAATACTCCACCACCTGACTTCATAGTCATAGTTTTTTTTAATGTATTTGGCGTGTTGGGACTAAGAACTTGTTGGCTCTATTATTCAACTATGCTAACATAACTTTGCCTCAGAAGTTCGGCCTACACAAGAGTGGTGTAATGATGGATTAGCCTAACTACAGACCTAAATCAACATGACAAGATTTATATTGCTGGCTGGATGGAATAAATCATATCACTGATGATACTAGTGCCTGTCTGTAGCCAGTGTGCAAACTACTCTATTGGGCATTGCCATGGAGTTACACTATGGTAATGCCCAATAAAAATATCAACATTATAACTTTCCTTACCTTCAAACAAACTAATTTAGCATAAAGAGATATTACATTTCAGCTCTGAGACCACAGTTAACCTTCCAAAAATAGTGATATATTCTGTCTGGATGCACACCAGCTCACCTGACCTGCAGTTCAAAGTTTTCAACAGTAATTTAAAAAAAAAAAACTTTTTTTCTTTTACCACATTTTTAAAATCTAAACCAAAAAACAATACATTTGGTGACACAACAGTAGTTGCAGTACAAAACAGACAACACTGATGAATTGGGCTTATATATCCTCTGCTGCTGGTTGATTTTAAATGCATGCTGAGATGCTTCTCTGCTCTGGCCTCTCTCTCTCTCTCTCTCTCTCTCTCTCTCTCTCACACACACACACACACATCTGGCTTCATCTTAATCATCTCTTGTTAAATTTTCAGCACAAACGTAGGTAAAGAAAAAATAGAAATGTCACACCAGTCCTCTGTCTTAGAATAGAACAGACTCTGGCCAGGCATATAGCTGCCTTTACATTTTATTTCAGTGTATTCAAGCATTTATTGTTTTCATCCTGCAGCCTGGAGAATGCTAATTTGAAAAAAAGGAACACTTTTGCCAAAGGTCAATTTTGACTGCAAGAACTTTTTAACAACCCAGTAAGTTCTGTATTCTTGGGCTATATTGATACGATAAAGTTTCTTCCTCTGAGGTAGTACTTCCTGCTTGTGATAGCCAGGAGCTATTTGGCTGCATCGGAATCAGGATCCCACGGGTCCTGCAGGACACAACGCAAATCAGCAGCGGGCTGTTTAAACTTTGCTGCGGGTGGTCAAAGTACAAACTGTAGAAACGAGTTCCTTCATGTGAGTCAGTGACCACATTGTCTTTAAATAGCTCCTGGTTTAAGAATAAAACACCACTTGAACAGATCTGACATCAAGTAAGTCCTCCTATATGACTGTGAACTAGACTGAACCCACGTTGCCATGGATACACATAGAATGTAGGTGGAGGCTAATAATGACCAGATAATCATTTAGCCAAATGATCAACATAAATCAAATCAATGTGTTATGTTTAAATGCAGAAAAGAGGAAGTTAATTTTGCTCTGTTGTTATGGACAGGTATGCATTAGAGAACTGCTTTCTCAAACTGTGGTACGAGAACCACTGCTGGTACGCAGGTTCCCTCTATTGGTATGTGGAGAAATCTCATTTAAATTAATTTTTAAAATACTATCAAAATACTACAGTTTTGTTCTTCCTGTATTTTTTTTTTTTTTGAAATATCAACCTGCTACGTAGTCACTATCATGCACATAGCCAGCTTTAAGATAGTAAGTGGAGGTAAACTGAAGAGGAAAAATGAATGAAAATGAAATGCTTCAAAAACACTGCAATCATGGCTCCAAATGGAACTGTTACAGAGAGAAGTGCAGATCAGGGAGGAAAATATTTTGGGTGTTGAAAATGAAGTGGACGACAGTAAACTGAGCACAACTGCTAGTGGTTAAGAAGCGCCATCGAAGTGTCCACAGAACCTGCTAGCAGCAAACGGAGCAAAACAGTTCAATATTTTCTGAGGTGGTAAGTGATGTAAAAGTGTTAGAAACACAGCACTGGGATTGGGATCCTTTGGGTTCTGTGGGATCATAGACACAGTCACTCATAGGTTTCTGAAGAGCCATTGAGAAGCTCATAGTATAGTGGTTCCGGCTGTCACCATCTGCTGAAGCAACCAAATGCAGCGACTAGCTGGGAAATAACCATCTGTGACAGCACCCACCTGCCAGGTTTTGAAAAGACTGATAACTGTGGAGTTAGACCGTTCAGGACTGTTCAGGATTTTTTGGTTTTGGTGATTTTCTTGAAATATGGCTCGGTGACGTGCCAGAGCCATAGTCCCCCAACAATATATAAGCCCCACGAACCTACGCACGAACAACACTGCCTTTACCTTCCCTCATCCCCGCTGATGGTCAGTTATGAACATACTTTCTGCGACTCTCTCAGGCCAAATCAGCGCAGGAGTTCACTTCAGCTCACTTCAGTTCCAACAACCTGACACATACACATACCATCCTGTCACCGTCCTCTGGCTCTGGGGGCTCAAATATGTCTGGACATGTCAAATAAAGCTGTTAGACAGAGTGTCCTTGTCTAAGGTCGTAGTGGTGTTTGACACTGAGACAGTGGAGCAGAGCGCCCCCACTTTCATTTCATATACTTTTTTCTAACCATTTAAATTTGTTTAGGTGGTTAATAATACATGTTTCTGTGGTGCGACAAACTCAGAACACACATTTACTGTGGCTTTACATGAATTTAAAGCAGACTCACACATTATGCAGAACTTTAAGCCTTTCACTTTAGCTTCATTTTTCAGCCCCAGAGGTTGTCACTTGCGTGGGACTTCCGGGAGCAGGCGGTTTAGACTTTGATATGGGTGGGCGATAATAGCCACAAATCCAGTGACAAGCTTTGAGACTGCCACCACTTGTGTAGCACAATGGTTAAGACTCTAAAAGAACCGCTGGTAGAAGCTCGCATCAATACTGGGACTAGAGATTGAAACGTCCCTTAAAACATGAGAGAGAGTGAGTGATTGAGAGGAGAAGCAAGGGAAATTAAACTCAGCAGATTGTTACGATTATTCAGGCAGGTGTCTTGCTTTTCCTGTCATTTTCAGTTTCCCGTTCCACCTCTGGAAGTCTCCTTTCCAGCATCTATTCAAAATCTCACACAGTTAATTACAAAGACAACAAGGTGACTGTGTTTTTGTTTCTCAACAAAAACCCATTGTCCTTTAATCTGGTATCAGTCTAACTTTCCTAATCGTCAGTTATGTTGAAAGGCGATCAAAATATCTTTTTTCTCATCATGTATCACCGGGATGTGTCTACCATATCTATTTTTCACCCTACAATACTTGGGTGGGCTTTGCATGAATTTCCATTTATAAGCTGTTAGTCTCCCATTCATCCATTTGTCGTGAATCACATGTGCTCATAAGAGAGACGAGCGCTGAATTAGTGGTTTTATTAAGCTGAGATTGAATGAAAGTTGACAGTGTAACCGTCGTACCTGAGATGAAGTGATCCAGACCATGGAGGAGTATGTAAGAGAAATGTGAAGCGTGTGTGCGCCTGTGATTGTTGTGTCAGTATGTGAGGCTCATTTTATCTAATACGGACAAGAAAAACTGTGCGGCTTATTGACAGGTCTTATATTGTCCCTTTGTGCATAATCCCAGATTGTCTCTGTAATTGACCTGCTGAGGGCCGGAGGAGAACTGAATTTCCAGCCAGTCCTCACCAGCTGTATAGATCGTCTATGCAAGCTGCTTTTATGACCTGCACTTATGTTTATTATTAGTCATAACCTCTTGTGGCTGTAGTAATTATGACAGGAAAAGTATTAAGAGCAAGAAAGTATGTGTAAGAAGGAGGCTGGGATCAATCGATGGCTCAAACCGACACAAGATTTTCACCCAGGAGGCAATGTTGAGTTATTTAAAGTGAAGTTATATTACTTAACTCAAACCATTATCTTATCCTAAAACTAATGAAGGAGTTTTGGTGCCTGAACCTGACCAAACTGCATTACTGGTTTTGTAGTGGTTCTCACTTTTTTGACATGCCAGAAAAAGTTTGGGAACCACTGGGTTAGTGTGACGTATCAAATGTACTCAGGTCCAGTACGCTGCACGCTGGTACTCCAGCGGGCCTTTATAATGTTTTGGGAGTCACTGGCAATCAACCAATTCTGTTGTTTGGATATGAGGATGTGATAGAATGTCAGCCATGCCAGGCAGATGATGGTTGTAAAGTCACCGAAACAAAGTCAACTGCTATAAAAAAACGATTACTTACAGTATTGCCCTGT
The DNA here is from genome assembly GCA_027495735.1 of Lutjanus campechanus. Lineage (NCBI taxonomy): Eukaryota > Metazoa > Chordata > Actinopteri > Lutjaniformes > Lutjanidae > Lutjanus > Lutjanus campechanus. Next base: position 12,436 of record JAJHUR010104307.1, on the reverse strand, counting down.
AAAACCCATAGACTGTATAAAACATGGATTTGGTCTCCATGACGTGGCCCTAAAGTTTCTTCAGAGCCTCTCTGAAGCTCAGTGTGGTCTCTCTGGCTGTCGCCAACTTGCCTGATTCTGGCTAAATCCGGGCTAACCCAAAATGGGCAAAGAGGTGGAGCATGGGTGGAGCTGAGGCAAGCAAATGAAGCAGCTATCTAGCGGTTAGCTGCTTGTGATAGCAGCCACCTGACTTAAAGCAGGCATTCCCTTAATTATGCAGAACTTTCAGCCTTAATGTAATTTATATAAAAGTTATTTTAAAAATGATATGAATATAAAAATTTGCCCCTGTACAGCTGTCATGAATGGGAAAAATTAGCTATCTGCACAAGGCTGCAAACATGTTTCTTTCAGTTGTGAGGTTGGACATTTTAATATGGGGATCTATGTTTTTGGAGCCAGTCTCAAGTGGCCATTGGAGGAACTACAATTTGTGGCACTTCCATGTCGACTTCCTTTCTCAGCCCTTGAGGTTACTGCTTGGTAAAAAAAAAACAATTACAGTTTTTACACATCAACCTGATATCTGTTGCACTAGTGGACAATCACTGTGAAACTATGTTATTTTTTTCAAATGAAATGTGTATTCAATGTCCTATAAATTCAGTAATTTATGCTCATACATTTAATGGTAGAGGTGCTTTCTTTAATTTAAGCCATTAACCATGCTTCTGTGATGTTTGCATGGGAAATTATTAAGCATCAGAGGCACTCTATGTAAGGGGTTACTGACTCTGTGGGTCAGATTTACTGCAGCTTGTTAGTAGTTTTTGTCAGGTGCACATGTGACACATTCTACTGTATTTATCAAGTAGACACAGCAGGTTGGAATATTAAATGTTAATAAATGTGTCTACCAATTCATTTGTCAATCAGAAGTCAAAGGAGGATAATTCTGCATTTAAAGAGATAGTTTTTCACTTATCTGAAGTCTAGATAGTTTTGGTGTGAGTTGCCGAGTTTTGGAGATTCTGCACTGTGATGCGGTCGGTAGAAAGAAAGTAGTTCCTACATGAAACTGGTCTGTGGATGAGTAACTTGGTCATGATTTCTGGAAAGAGACACTGCTGTTGAGTTAAGTGCTTTGAGCACCACAAGCTGAGTGCCATCTAGTCCCATTATATTGGAGAGAAGGCAGACATCTCTCCAGCTGATATCTCCAAAACTCTGCAACTCAGTATCTAGATGGATAAAATAGTACTATAGTCAAGAGGAAAAGTAGATTTTTTTGATTTTGAGGCGGGCTGTCCCTTTAAGAATCCCCAGATTTATGAATTTTTCTTCATTACAAAGACAGAGTAACACAATTAGATAAAACACAATTAACTAGATGAACACGTTGACCTGATTTCTGACGCGATTTTGGTCGACAGCAGGCCTAAGTACGATGCTGTGTATCTTGCATGGAGCTTGATGATTTTATAGGCTCTGACGCTCTGTGCTTTTCTTCCATCTTGTATTCCTAACTTTGTCTCTTCCTTACCTTTAGCTCTGAATGTGTCCTGCTGTGACCGGCCCTGCTCTGTCACACAGTAATTGGACAGTGAGGAGGTTGCAGGGGAACAGCTGCAACACAATCTAGAGGCCGTTCTTAACAATAAATGTGTTTAACCATCAAGATCAATGTGCGGTTCTGTCATGCATAAAAATGCCTTTTTCCCTACATTATGGTGAAATGTTTGGACAAGACGAGGAGGCTGAGAGTTTGAAACATGTATACGCAGTAAAAGCACGTGTACAAACTCATCTTCTTTACTGCAGTAAAAGTGAAAAAGTCCAGGCTCTGAAATGTCCTCAAAGTATGAAAGTGAAAAGCAGCCATCTGAAGGACATTTCTACCAGCGGTTACTGTTCTTACTTTTGCACAGTACTTAGTGTTTTTGTCTTTTTCATCTTGTTAGTTTTTTTGTCGTTATGTCTTACGTTTTTGTGTTGTTGTGTCATTTTCATCTTTTTTGTCTTGTTACGTCTTTTACGTGTTTATTCTTGTTATATCTTTTGTCTTATGTCTTTTACATGTTTTTTTGTTGTCATATGTCTTTTTGTCTTGGTATGTCTTCTTCATCTTGTTGCATCTCTTTAGTCTTGTTGTTTTTTCTACATTGTTTTTGTGTTGTTATGTCTTTTACATTGTGTTTCATCATTATGTATTTTGATTAGTTACGTCTCTTATATTTTTTTCATCTTGCTACATGTTTTTTTGTCTCATTACATCTTTTGTTTTATGTTTTTTATGTTGTTTTTCATTGTTACATCTTTTTCATCTTATGTGTTTTTTCTTCTTACGTCCGTTGTGCTTGATAGGCATTGATGAATACCCTGAAAATTTGTTTTTTCTTCTTTTATTATTCCATCCATTTAGGCTAAACTCTCTCGTGATGTTTGAAAAGCAGCGCACAATGACACCAAATAAAAATAATCATTGATTCCTCTTAAATGCATTAAGTATAGATATTTGTGTTAAAATGTAGTCAGTGAAATAAATATTCAAGTAAAGTACAGATACCTGAAAAACAAAGTATTAGTACTTAGTTACTTCCCTCCTCTGTGTAAACCCAATCTGAAGCCCTGGTCCTGTTTCAAAAACTGCAGTTATCTGCACACAAAAGCAGGACATTTGCTCACGGTTAGCACTGTGGCTCTCTCCTTGCCTATAGAAGTGAAGTGCGAGGGGGTGGGAGGAAAAGACAGATGGGAAATAATAGGAAAGATACGACTGACCAACCAGAGGAGGGAAAGACGGTACAGTCAGAGGAATACAGGATGAGATACTGTAGGAGAGGAGGAGAGAGAGAGAGAGCGATGTAGCAGCAGCTGCAAAACTGTTTGCTTGAGAGTGCCTTTTAATCAGCAGAGAAAGCACCGGCGAATTGGATAAAATGTTATCTGGGAGCTGGAAAAGTGGAGGTGGAATTTATGGTACATTATGTTCCCACTATAAACAAGTGCTCCACGAATTTTAGCTCACAGAAGTCATTCATCACACACAGCTCAAAGCTCTCCTTTCCTTTTCTTTGCTTTTGCACGCTGCCTGGAACCGTGCCCAGACCGATTTGGGGCTCCAAACACACACGCAGCGCTACGAAAAGTTAGAGGCAGAGAAAAGCACTTTTTCATTGTTCCAGAGGACATTCATTGAATCTATATTTCTCTTCTTTATCTGTGATAAACATATTGTGTTATTTGTCTTAGCGGAGACGTGTCCAAACACTCAAATGTACACACTCATGAAGAGACGCAGTGAGGAATGATGAAGTCAAATGAGGACATTTATAAATAGGTTTGATACCAGTATTCTGTAAAACTAACTATGCCATCCAACCGAACCTCTTCCAAACATCATCTTAGAAGCAGATAAGTAAGACACCTTTTTTTTCCAGTGCTGTTTACGATTCCTATAAAATGAGCCTAAAACACGTATCTCAGGCACACCCAAAGGAAACTGAAAGCTGTCCTTGAACCATTTGGAATATATGCATGGTTTGGTCTCTTTTGAAAGTTTTTTTCTGCAGCAGTCAGAATCACCGTAAGTGCTGCTGGCACTGAGTAATAGAAGTAGAATAGAAGGTTTTCTTTGCAAAAATATACCTGCGGATGACCTATAACTTCAGCTTATTAGAAAACACAGTGGAACCGCAGTATTTAACCTTGTCTAGTCCCAAGTTCAAATTTGATAACAGCAACTCAGAAAATGGAAATTTACATGTTTTTCTGAGGGGATGTCTTGGTGTTTTCTTTAAAAAAAAGAACGAAATGCCCCTGCTTCACAGTAACTGAGGCATAAACACATTTTCCCTTGTTGAAACTACACTACAGGCCTTTTGCGCTGCATATTCTTAGCCCTGGGCTCAGAGTTAACCCTGGGATAACTTAGCCCCTTTTCACACACATTGTTAACCCAGGGTTAAACAAAGCTTGGGGCTATGTGATTCACACTGCCCTTCTTCTAGCTCTGGATTGAAGCCTTTGATTATCTTCTTCTTCTAATCTTTTAGCCTTGTCTCACACTGGCAGTGTTTAGCCCTGGGTTTAATCAATTTTCAGGGGATAACGCTGCAAACTCAGGGTTAACCCTGCTCCAGAGCAGGGCCAGCAAGCCCTAAGCTCAAAGTCAATTTGGAATGCTTCAGGATTGTGCCAGTGTGAAGCTCTTTTAGCCCTAGGCTAACAGCTCCTTAGCCTGAGGCTAACTGCTCTCTTATCCTGGGGTTAAATGCAGTGTGAAAAGCCCTTATATGTGCATATAAAGGTGTTACAACAAGCGCTATGGTGGAAAAGCAGTTCATATAGAAAGGAACTGACAGCAAACTATCTAGTTAGATTTAGTTTCATATTACACATTAAAACTGCATATCAAGGAAATGTGTTATCATTATACAAGACAGGGTTGCACAACTTAAAGAAAGTTTTAGTCTGTTCACGCTGCGTTAATGTACAAAGCACCTTTAATGTCAACACAAAGTCCTCCTCCTCTTGTCCCACTGGAGTCCCATGTGTTGCATCCTGTCAGCTCAGACCTGTTCCATCTGTCTGTACATCTTGATCCGGCATGTTGTGGAGCTGGTGTCTGTAATATGTGGGCTCAACAGTGTCTGGTTTCCCTCTGGTTTCTGTTGTTTGAGTCCCTTTTTCTCTGTATCATTTTTCCTGACAAGACATCAGCCAGGAATAGCTTTAAGTACAAGCTGGGTTAGCATGGCTCTTATCTGCTCATCTCCTCTCCTCCTGGGGTGGTCCACAGTAGCACATCCAGCTGATCTGACCAGGACCGCAATGATGATCATCCCAAGGTCTGCTGCCTTTTAATCCAAACCCAATGGTTCCTTTTCCAGTGCCTTCTGTCATAAGTGATGCATGTTTCAGCAATAAACCCTTTGATAGGAAAGTTTGCCGACCCCTGGACTGGTTCTTTGCCATTATAACAGGACAGTTTTTATAGATCAGTAGAGTAATGTGAGGCCTAAAAGGTGAGTTTCCAGAATTTTGTAATTGTTTGTTTGTGGTGTTGATTGTACCTGCTGTCATGATTGTGTCTTGAAATGCTTTGCAACACTAGAAGCTTTCTATAGATATATGAGTACACACAGTTAAACATAGTAGTTGTGTACTTAAATTGTGCCCATGTACTACAGAACTTATTAACAAACCAACGCAAACAAGGGGACATGAGCCTGAATCCGAGGCTTTACTGCCATGAGGAGGAGATGCTTGTTGACATGTGACAGCTCAGAGTTCGTCATGCTTAAAAGCTGAGATGAGACAAAATAGCTCAACACATTAGCTGAGGGGAACATTCCAAATTGAACAGAAAGCACCAAAATGCAGATGTTTTCTAGCTGAAGCACCATTTGGACGGGATTAATGATTCTGGTGGATGTGTGTGATAAAATATCAGTCATGCTCCTCTGTGACTGGACTAATTGTTCAGCATTTTAGCAAGTGCCAAATTACAGAGGGTGAATGGTTACAGACAAAGCCTTCTCAGATCCTCCACACTGTGTTCATTACCTGCTGCTGACATTAACAACAGACAGTTTGATGAACTTATCAAACCTCAGGTGAGAATCTGTAACTGTTCCCTCTCTCTCAGTCCAATGATTTGAAGTCTCCTGAACCTAATAGTTATATTCAAACATCTCAAAAAACTTCACATTTCTGAAAACAGCCCATGGTCTGTCATTTCACTCCAACTTTACACATGCAACCAGGACCAGTGTGTAAGATTCAGGGGGATTTGGGAAAAAAATGGAATATAATAAAATGGAATATAATAGCCCTGTGTCCATATAGCACTTTTTTGTCATGGTACAAAAATGCAGGCAGGGCGCTAGGGAGCACTGTTGCAAAATCATCGTTAATCAGTAGTGAAACAAAAAATCATAGAAAATCTGTGTCAAACCGATGTGCAGCAGCACATAGGTTTTCAGAGGAAAATAGCTGCAGCTTCAGACAGATTTCTTTTTTTTTTTTTCCTTGATGGCCAAAACTGTCTTTTTTGATGGTAAAGGTTGCAGACCCCTGCAGCAGCTCTAGGGCAGGTTTTGCAGCCATTATAGGTTTTCCCTCACTGTGGGCAGTGGAGAGTGACGCAAAGTGTTTGCAATCACAAGCTCACTGCTAGATGCCACTAAATCTTTCACACTGGTCCTTAAAGAGATGTCCACACCGAAGACTGTGACTATAACAAAAAAAAAATATAGTTCTAAAATCACTGGGCAGTCCACACCACAACTGTAAAGCTGCAGTCTGGACTCTCCTATTCACTTGAGTTAGAACAATTTAAGAAATGAAGCTCAGTTCAATCAGGAAGACCTCATTTACGCTGTTCATTCAGAATTTTCCTCTACTCTCTCCCTCTTCCTACTCCCTCTAATCAGCTAGCCGTGGGCGTTCACTCTCCTCTCTACTATCCAATCAGATTTTGCCAAGGTCTCGTTGCCAGTCAATTGCTGCTGCTGTCAAACTTTAAATCTCCGCTGTCTTTGCTCCATCGGTGCCATACAGACAAAACGCAACCCTCCTCCACCCCCCTTCTCCTCCAGTCTTCGGACCCGGGCAGCCAGAGTCCATCAACTCGTCCCTTCCCCATGCCATCATCAGGTCCAGGCAGCAAGAGTCTCTTCACCACCTAGCCTCTGCATCATCATCCCATCACCACCACCACCAGTGTCTGGACCCCGGGGGGATCTCCTCTTCACTCCCTATTTATATACGTCCATATTCTATTCACTACAATGGAGTCTAACCGCCAAAGACTTTCTGCTTTGTGATCTCATGCACGTGCAATAAACTATTTCATCTTACTCAGAGTCTCTCCTGATTGAACTATATTTTTTGTACTTATAGTCCTTGGTGTGGACGGCCTGCTGCTATTTTTACTAGGGCTGCCCTGGACAAGACAATGTCGATGTTTTTTTGTTTTTTTTTAGATAGGACAGCTGAAGATATGCCCGGAAAGGGGGCAACAGAGTGGGGGATGACACGTAGCACAGGGCTGCTGGTGGAAGTCAAACCCACAGCAGCTGCAGAGGCCTAACAGCCTCGGAGTGCTTGCTCCACCAACTGAGCCACTAGGCCACCAAGTCGATGGAATGTTAAATGCTATCAGCAAAAGCAGGAATGACTCATAACATGGATTTCTCTTTTTTTGTCCCTCTTTTGCTGCAGAGACCTATAGGATGAAAAATTGTGGGTTTTGGAAATAGTGCTCATAGTGCACAGGACATGGAACACCCCCCCAACTGCAAAGAGTATTTTGCACACTAGTCACAGAGTAAGTGAGTAACAGCAGGACATTTTAAAGACGTGTGTATTGGTAAATTGATGAACAGTCCTCCGTCTCCACACACTGGCAAACCTTATCTCCCCGCCGCTCTGCCAGGAAACTTTATTAACATCTGCAATGCTCATTCATCCTGCGCTTTCTCCCCCCTCTTGTTCTTCTTCTTCGTCGTCTTTTCCTCCTCCTCTGTTTGCAGCCTGTTTTGATTTCCTCTCAGCTGGAGCGAAGGTCACCCCCGTGTGTGAGCCATGTGATATGGACGGCCCTGGCAGTAAATGGTGGAGCAGCAGAAACAAGATATGGTGATAGGAGGTTTAGCGCGGAGCATGTTCAACATTACAGATGGGCCTTGACGGTGGTCCGGCGCAGGGCTCCCACCATTCACAGGCTTTTATCTCTATTTAACCTTGAGGACTGCAGATAGAAAGCAGCAGCTGTGGTTTCACTCCTTTGACAGACAAAAATCTAATATCCCGTGGCCAACACGCACAGGAACCTTCATTTTCACCATTTGTTCTCGCTGTCACCCCCCCTCCCAGTTCCCTGCTTTGCTTGCTTTTATGATAACACTGTGTTCAAAGTCGAGGATCCACTCAGAACAAATGGTTGGAATTACCATTTTGGGCAGAAGAATCAGACTGTGGTCATTAAGCCTAATGTTTAAAAAGTGCAGAGAATATGTAGAAAGATGTGCTGGAGGACGGCATGTCGCTGGATCTTGATTGAAATCTTCGATCATTAAGCTCGGTGGATTTGATTGAGTGAAAGGCTGTGAGACAGACTGCTTTCATCTCCACTCCTGCTCTTCCCCTGCCCATGTAAATTTCTAAAATAGATTCATGTATTTGAAATGAATTTTTCTCCTCTGCTCTTCCTGCATTAAGAAAATTGAAAATGCAGCCAGATAAGTGTGTGTGTGTGTGTGTGTGTGTGTGTGTGTGTGTGTGTGTGTGTATTTCTCATGTTGTGGGGACATGAACCTGTTTACACACTCACATTGTGGGGACTTGCCTGCCTTATGGCAGAGGTGGGAAGTAACTAAGTACAAATACTTCATTACTGCGCTTGCGTAGATTCTTCAGGTCTGTACTTTACTTTATACTTGATATTTCTGACAACGTTTTACTTTTGCTCCACACATTTGAATACAAATATCTGTACTTCCTATGCCTTGCATTTTCAAAACAGGCTTGTTACTTTAGTTTTAATGCATTTGAGGGGAATTATTGAGACAAAAGATGTTCAAAACAAAAGAGACAACAATAAGACATAAGAAGATGAAAAACAATGTAAAAGACGTAACAAGATGAAAAAGACATAAGACGAAAAGCAACACAAAGAACACAACAAGACAAGACTGTCCCCCAAGTCTTGTTGCACCTCCAACACAGCGCTATTTTTTTTACTCCGGGACTGTTCCGCCACAGTCCGCCCTACTGTGCTGTGATTGGCTACAACTACTGTGCTGTGATTGGCTGTGAGTGTGAGTGTACTGGCACTTGGGAGAAGTTAGGCATTTGTGGGAGATGAATGGATCAATTACAGGAGTTTTACCCACGAGACTCATCTTTGTGAAGCTAAATGTCTCTTTTAACTCTCCTTTAGACTTAGTTGACTTATTATTTTCAGTTTTCAGTCACAGTTTGGGCAGGTTCAGGCAAGAAAACTGGTGAGGTTTAGACACAAAAACCTGGGTAAGGTTAGATAAAAAACTACTTAGGTTTTGGAACAAAAACTACTTATAGGCACAAAAGCTTGGAGAGGTTTAAGAACAAAAACTATTTGGTTAGGATTAGGTACAAGAACTATTTGAGTAGGTTTAGGACTATTTGGGTATCTTTAGGAACAAAAATTACTTACAGGCACAAAAACTTGGGTAGGTTTAAGTGCAAACCTTGGTTAAGTTTATGGTAAAATCATGGTTTATTGTTAAAATCATATATATTTCACAACATTAGAAAGGTGCTCTGGCAATCACGTGGAAAAGTCATTGAGGCAAAAGAAGGGGCCAATCACAGCTCAGTAGCAGTAGCCAATCATAGCACAGTAGGGCGGGACTATGTGGAACAGTCTCAGGGAAAAAAATTAGACCAGAGGTCTCCCCCAGACCATATACAAACACAATAGAAATGTCCCTCAAACATCTGACTGGCTGATAAGGAAACATTACACTCATAGAAAACTGTCCTCCTAAGCTGTCTACTGCCCTCTGATTGGCTGATCAGGTGGAACAAAGCTCTGTGACTGGTTCCTGTGTCTGTTGCAGTATACATTTTTAAATAACATTGCTAGGAGAAGAGAGTAGGGTAATTGAGTACTGTTTACATGTGTCAGTGTGTATGTGTGTGTGGGTAAGACTTGACCTGTTTTTCGGGACAAAAGGCCCAGTTGGAAAAACACTTTCAGGTCAGTGGTTAAGGGTACTTAACTACACTCATCTAGACATTACCCGGAGGAGCTGTATGTATGAACACAAATGTCTGCATAAGTTAGCCAAGACTTAACCCTGCCAGCTCCCTAGTCATAGAGCAGGTCATTGTCTGGAGGATTCACAGCGAGGGAGTGGGCGTATTGATTGCATTTTGTATAGCTGCATTGTCTCTTTTCTGCTTGCCTGCATGTTGCTTTCCACTCTTTCATTGATTTTTCATTTTGTTTTCATGCTATCTGCCAATCAGTATGAGTGACAGTGATAGTCTAATTTTTTTTACCTCATATTTTAATGGCTGCCGTCATCATCTGCATGAAAACATCAGATTTCAGAGAAATAACAGTAAAAAGTCTGCATCCTGCTCGTAGTTAGTTCCAGTTAGTTGATCTCTGATTGGTTGATCAGGTGGAACAATGCAGATCCAGGTGTACCAGACTAAAGACCAGTTGATTTTGTGTCAGTGGTTAAGGGTAGGGTTAGGTAAAGGTTAGGGTAAGGTTAGGTAAGTAGTGGTTATGGGTGTGACAAGACTGTATGTTTTTTTTCCTTCTCTGTCAGGTTGTTGGAACTGAAGTGAGCTGAAGTGAACTGCTGGGCTGATTTGGACTGCGAGAGTCGCTGAAGGTATGTTTGTAACTGACTGTTAGGGAGGGTGAGGGGAGGTGGAGGTGGTGGTGTTGTTTCAGGTCTGCCCAGAAAAAGTTTACATCAACTATTTTCTAACATGTAGAATGTGTTTAGAAGATCTCCCTTTTTCTTTTGCCTGATCTTTAACAGTAGAACAGCCATGGTGGTCATCTTGACCATTTTTAAATTTATAACTTTGATGAATTAAAAAAAATACAATGCTGCTGGTACCTGGCTTTTCCTAAAAGTGTCTGCATTCAGTGTTCCAACCAACATCGGTCTCCTGGTTGAAAGTCCTGTGCTTGTTTGAGCCATCCATCCACCCCACCTTCTCCATGTGTGGACTTTTTTCCTCTTTATACTATGTCAACAACCCGGGATGTCTTATACAGCCACAGAAAGCTTTACATCAGCATCAGCTGTAAAGCCTTGTATGTCGGTTTCAACTGCAAATTGGCTCTATTGTTATACTGATCATCATTCTCTTCCAACTGTAACTCTCTCATCTAATCTCCATCTAACTATGTTTAAGCCTGATTTACAACCATATAAGTGAGAGCATAACTTTTCTCTGAAAAATCAAAAGACTTCATAAGCTCTTTCAGCATCCTAATAAAAGCTTATTTCAATCTCAACCGGGTCAATTTCCATCTTGCTGTGTTGTGTTCGTGTTTGTCTTCGGGGATGAATCCATCAGATCCAGTTGACTGGCTGAGCGGCGGCAGCTCGTGTGCTGCTCGTCGGATAGGTGGAATAATGGCATATTCATTCCTGGTGAGTGTCAGTGGATGGTATGCTGCAGGCACGCCCCACTCTGAATGCTGCAGCACAATAAAAACACGGCAGGATGCGTTCCCTCCTGACCCATCTCAGAGGGGGTGGGCCTAATAAAAGAGATATAAGTAGCCTGTCATCAAACCCATGTGGAGATGACTGCGGTGGCTGTTGTTATTTTTATTCCATCTGCAGCCATGAAATGAAAGCTGCTGTTTGATTGTACAGAGGGTGAGGCAGGACTGGAAATTAAAGTCCGAGCCTGTGGGTTCTACTGGGTATAATAGATTGTGGTTCTGCAGGATGTGCTTTTATTGCCTCTGTCTTTTCATTATCTCAGCTCGCTGTTGTTCAGTCTGTGAAGTTTCTGTGTGTCAATAATTTGACACAGTAAGATTATCCAGAACAGGCTGCTTAGAATTCATATCTTCATTCAGAGATGTTGCCTCAGCCACCTGCTCTCATCCCAACTTGTCAAATACTGATGTTTTTGTCACTGCCTTTTAACACCTGTCCATTCACTCCAATATTAACCCATTCACAGCACTGTGTGACACTGAATATCAAACCTGGTTAGCTTCTGTCGCTGCTTTGTCACACCCCTCAGCATCTCATATCGATCAGGGGTGGAAGTAACTAATTACAACTACTCAAATTACTGTATTTAAATCATCTTTTTGGGAACTCGGACAGAGCATTCTCTCCATCTTCTATATTTACTTGTGTTTGTACTTGTGTAATCTACTTACTTTTAAAATCATAATTTAGCACTTTATGTGTTCTTGGGGAGTTTGCTTTGAACTTCATGGGAACACTTTGTGTTCTTATGTTCTCTGCTGCTGTATGTGTAGCATTTTCTTCCTGCTTGTTGTCCTATTTTTGGAGCTGATAAGGCTATCGGGTCACAAATGGGCCGATGAGTTGGGAGTCATTTAGACTGAAGATCTGGAGAAACAGAAACTTTTTGATTAAATGCCTACCATTGATAATGCATTAAACAAGAACAGTTAAAGTATTTTTAACACCAGCATACCAGCATTTTTACTTTAAGTCAAGTAATGTGTCAGTAATGTAATGTCCCCTCTTCAAACTACGTCTGCCCTGAAGTTACCTGTGTGTCTCTTTCAGCAGCTAACAGGTACCATGCACCGGTAACGCTTTATATTAAGGTCCTTGTAATAAGCATTTATTAATAGGTAATAAGGCCCTTATAAGTGTGTATAAGATGCTTATTAACATTAGTATGCCTTTATAAGACTATATAATGTATTAATAGCCTC
>JAJHUR010104306.1:0-13976 GCA_027495735.1 Lutjanus campechanus | reverse complement strand
TTCAATATAAAAAATGTTAAATGAACCTCAAGAGAATTATATAAATATATATAAGGTTGTTATGTTATCTGACTATTACTGGGGGGTATTAGAACACATCTCTTAAATGTTCAAAAAAAAAAAAAATTTTTTTTAATGTTAATGTTATTAACTATAGTAACATCTATGGTGTTACGGGTCAATTTCGACCCATATATATTTACTTCAAGAAAAAGGCAAAAAACAAGTCTTTTTTCAAAAATAGAACTTGAATACAGATACAAAATGAAAAGCAGAACTAGTAATCATGCAAAATGTAGATTTCCAAGGTCAAATAACAACCAACCAAGCAAACCGGACCAACAGAAATCAAGTACTAGTTCCATAAAAAGTCTCTCTATGCAAGAACATGTATATGCGTGTATATTAGATGCATGTGTTGTGACACTTTTAGTGTATTCTTTGCAGAGATATTTTTTGCAGGTGAAGCACAATGTGTTTGTCTTTCTGTCTTTATGACGGAGTACTTGGTGAGCTCTGCAGCTGTCTGACCAAGGCTGCAGTGGCCGGGTCTCAGAGCACCCAAAGATATGATCCAGAGCATGGCTTACATGAAATCTTCTTCTCATTGTTGCATGCTGTAAACTGGAGATGTGTATTCTGCTAGTCACCAACTCTAAACTGAATTGGCCTTATGTGCCTGGACATGTGCGTCTTTGTTTGTTTTACCAAACAAGCAAAGACAAAAGTCCTTAACCAAAGCTCAAGTGGTTGGAGAAGGAGCTGGCTGTGGGCTGTTGGCTGTTAGTGTGTTCATGATTTCAGTTTAGGCACTGACCCTAACATCACAAAGGTCATAATTTTCACCAGAGCATTTTATAATTTAGTAAAATTTATTTTTTTGATTTTATTTTGTTTAAATGGAAGTTCCTGACAAAGTCAAAAAGTCTTGATGCAATAAACAAATTTATGTAGTACTTTTATGCATATAAAACCTGAAAACGGGTCGGTGCCGACCCTAACACGAGAGGAAGGATATACAGGTACACAAAGTAAGTTGAATAGAATTAACATTAATTGCAGAGATATAAAGTTGGTAAGTTTAAAAAATCAGATGGTAGTACATTCCAAATCACTGAATTTCTGTAAATTAGTAAAACAAACTGTAGTTGAGATGTTCAACAGGTGTCATTATGGACTTAGTGACTGACTGTAGTTGGTTGACACTTTTGATGCCTGGCTGAAAAAAATAATGGTCTGCATAACTGAGTTTTATGTAAACTTATGTACAAGTAAAAGTTCAAGTTTATGATAAACCTTGAGTCTGTTTAAAGTGTGTAGTCTGATGCTTTAAGGGGCCATTATCAAATTCATCTCGCAAACATTTGCATAACATCACAAGCCAGTTATAATTGGAGCAGGTCACAGCACTGGTTAGTGAGAAATTTGAACTTGGCAATGCCTATTGACACAAAACCAAAAAAAAAAAGAAAAGAAAGAAAAGAAAAACATTTTAAAAACTCAACAGCAACGTCTTTCTTTCCAGAAATCAGATGTTGTGAGCAGTTTCATGTAGGAAGTATTTTCTTCTCCTCTCATCTGCTCAAGGACAACAGGGCCATGACAGCGAGGGATGTAAACATTAATTTCATCCTCCTCGGCTGAGCTGTAACCTCTCATCCGTGAGTAGATGCACACTTCCTTCTGCACGGTCGTACGGTTGATGGGCATAGTTCAGTAGAAAGAAAATAGTTCCTGTATGATGCTGCTGATTCTATTCAAGATAAGGCAGACATCTCGGCAGCCAGTATCCAAAATTTGTATATATTTTTGATTTCTGGGTGAAGCGACCCTTTAAAGGACAGATCTGGTCCTATTCTATCATTTTCTCAATGGTAACAAATCTCATGAAGAAACCAAAGCTTGATATGTCTTATCCCTCAACACAGTTTATTTGGACTCAAACCCACATACACTCATGATGCTTGAAATACTCACTACAAGACTGAATATGTATTACTCCACCAGTGAAAATAGTCCCCAAGAAATGCACAGTTTTCTCAAGTTTGAGCCAAATTTGATAAAAACTACAATGCCCAGCTATTTCGAGAAATGTCTTCTTTTCATACAATATGAACATCACTTAGCAGACTCATGACACTGGCTTGTAATCAATGACAGTGAATATCAAGTTTGCATTAATGTTTGTGTTGTTGTTGTGAGGTAATGCAGTGCAGACTCTTCATTTCATGAGTCACCTCATAGATTTACAAATGAATGGAAACCAAACGCTGCCTAGAACAGAAGAATAAATGTATCCGGAAATGTGAAACTGTGCAGCACGCACTTGAAAGTTTTTCTTTGTAGTCATTTTGCATTCTCTCTGTGGTTGTTTTGCATGTCTTTGTTGTAATGTTGTGTCTGTCTGAGGTTGTTTTGTTTGTTTCTTACATATTTTTTGTGTCTTTGCAGTCATTTTGTATGCATTTGCAGACATTTTGTGTGTCTTTGTTGTTATTCTGCTACTCCTTGTTGTCATTATGTATGTCTTTGCTGTTATTTTGTGTGTCATTGACAAGTTGTGTGTCTTCGTTGTCATTTTGTGTGCCTTTTTCCTCATTCTGCTACTCTTTGTTGTCATTTTGTATGTCTTTGCTGGTATTTCATGTGTCCTTGCAGACTGTTTGTGTGTCTATGTCATTTTGTGTGTCTTTGTAGACTATTTGTGTGTCTTTGTGGTCATTTTGCTATTCCTTGTTGTCACTTTGAGTGCCTTGGTTGTAATGGTGTCTATTTGTAGTCATTTTGTGTCTCTTTGTAGTCTTTTTGCTACTCTTTGTTGTCATTTTGTGTTTCTCTGTGACGTTTTTTGTCTCTGTTGTCATTTTACATCTCTTTGTTTCTTTGTTGTCACTTTGAGTGTCTTTGTTGTCATTTTGTGTGTGTTTGTAGACAATTTGTGTGTCTTTATGTCTCTTTGTAGTCATTTGGTGTCTCTTAGTATTGGTTTTATGTGTCATTTTGTGTCTCTTTGTTGTAATTCTGTGTCTCTTTGTAGTTGTTTTGCATCTCTTTGTGGTTGTTTTTTTGACTTTCCAGTATGTAATGTTAACTGTCACTTCAATCTGAGACTCTGGCCCTGAGACCCCTGACCCCTGAGGCCCCACACTGTGCCTACAGTCTCATGTAGTGTACACAAGACACCTGCAGTTTTTCTTCTCTTGTCTCTCTGAAAAATGTTATTCATAATCAACCTGGCTGGTTAAATATAGAATAAACAGTAATAATACAACAAAGGCAGAGCTCCATCCTCTAATTTTATTTCTTATTATCACCCTCTCAATATTACCTTCTCTGAGCTGAGCATCCCTCGCAGCTGTCAGTGCAGAGACGTGACAGATGTGCGGCTGATGTTAATGATAGAGGAGGTTAACACCTTTGTAATAAAGTTATTGCTATTATTAGAATTTCTCTGAGCTGTCGGTGATCATTATGGGGAAAACAACTTCAAAGCTGAAATAAAAATCGATTACAGTAGCTACCCTATCTGCCTCACACACTTCCCACCCTTCCTCGCACACCAACATCAGCGAGCGGCTGCGTCTCTGATGTGAACTTTGAATTTGAAATTGGGTCACTGAAGTCACCGGGGAAACTCTCGGGATTACTTGCACAAGCATTTCTGCATCCGTCAGAAGATGTGAAACGCGGACAGACGTCATCACTCATCCCCGCTGAAGGATAAAAACACACACATTTTTAAAGCGGCGCCCTAAAGGCCCCGCGCCGCGCCGTTAGATGTGAGCTGGCCTGGGAAAAGCCTATCTGCACTTGGCAGACAGCAGCAGCCTCCAGCTTTGATGGGGAAGCCTCTTTGTAGTTGGCCTGGAGATGGCTTGTTAGTCAGTAAAAGTGAGGGCTAAATGGCTCCCTAACAGGAAGCAGTTTACACGGTGACGCTCAACCTGCCTGTGGCCCTCTATTGTCCTCAGCCCCATGTCCCACTTCATTACCATTTCCATAAGAAAGGAACAGTAATTGCCCCTTTTCTTCTGCTGCCCCTTCATCTTAGAGTGTCTCCTCTTTTTTTTTTTTTTTTACCCCCCTTCTTCCTTCTTCTCTTGCTCAATCTCTCTCTCTCTCTATCTGTCCTCACAGAAGTTCATACTGCTGGAAAATACATTTGATGCAATTTATAGCCAACATTTTATGTAGATTATCATAAGTTGTAGAAATCGTACATATACAGTATAATACAGCATATACAGCTACCTGTTTCTTAACTTGTGCTATACCTATTATTCTTAACTCATACTGTACTTGACTATTCCTATCTTATTTATACCCGTTATTCTTAATTTGTATAGCATTCTTATTTGAACATCATTCTTGTAACCTTTTATCCTTTAAGTTAGTCTCTTAAACTTTTTATCTTCTCATGTTCAAATTCCCGAGTACTTTGAACATTTGGCAAATAAAGTGATTCTGATTCATTTTTTTAAAGTACATGTTTAAAATATTTGAAGGAAGGGGTAAAGGTGAATCGTTTCTATACACAAGAGCATCTTCAAAAGGTCCAAAGCATCAGAGCAGTGTTTGTACTGGAGGTCCTGAGACTCACCTGACCTTTGACCTGACCTCAGATGGAGGACATGTCTGGTTGACTGGACAGTGCGGGGAGTCTCCCTTGCTGACTTAGAAAGTCACTACATGAAGGCAAGAGAGAAGCCAATTTTTTTTTGTCTAATAAAATACACACTGTTGTCATACAATCACTTTATATAACACCCATTCTTCAGAACTGGGTCAAGTCATGTCCTACCCAGAACAAAATATTAATACCAATGCTCTAATTCCATTTTTTGAGCAAAACTTTATTCTTTAAAGATTTATATATATGAAAAATATGTCGCCTAAAGAACCCAATGCCCACTTAGAATAACTTAGAATCACATTATAATAAATTATAATACTGATTATAGTGCATTATGAAATGATTTTAATGTATTACAGCTATAAGCATTGTAATACTCCAGTATACTTGAAAAAAAAAAATACTTTACATGGCTTTGTTAAATACTTGATTCTGATTGGTCGGTTGCAGTATTCTAAGGTCTGTTATTTCTTTATAGCAGACTGTTGCCATGAAAAACAGGCTGTTGCTATGGATGCACTTCAGATCATAGACTCTTGAGGAACAGTAAATTCATTTTTGAACAGACAAAATCTTTTTTAAAGTCAATATTTTGTGCAATGTATTGATTTATTTTGGTAGGTAACCATGTAATAAGCGGGATAATGTACAGTGAGCAGGTCATAATAATGACCTGCTCACTGTACATTATCCCTTATAAATGATACTTAACCTTATGTCCTTATGAAATGCTTTATCATGTACTGTGATTATTATATGATTATTACATTATGACTATTTAGAGTTGCTTATAACTAAAATTATTTAGTGCTATAGGTAGATTATTATTAAAAGTACGTTTATGTTTATATAAAAGTATGTTTCATAAAAAAAATCTCACAGGAACAAACAGAAATAGTATTTTTCTCTGTGTAGTTTTGTCTGTAACATAAGTCTGTACATTGTTATTTGTCTGATTCATTATCATCTGTCTCCAGTAAAATATGACGAAACATTAATGGTTCCTGTGGGGAAACTGGATCACTGCATAAAGAGTCATGCCTGTGAAAGGTTTCATCCAGAACCCCCTACGAGAGGTTCTGCAGAGAACCCTTCTATGGTGTAGTGATTCTACCCAGAACCATGTCTGGGGGTTCTATCCAGAACCTTTCCACGCTCTAAGGGTGCTGAGAAGAATGTACTCAAGTATTTCTAACCCCTTGATATTGAAAGGGTTTCATCTAGAACCCACCCAGGGGGTTCTACTGAGAACCCTTTAATGTTACAATCCTTGAAGGACTCTTTCTTCATTGGACAAAAATGGTTCTTAATACAACCTGTAATCTTACAAAGAACCGATCATGACCACTGTCTTCAAAAAATGGTTCTTCAGGAGCAAATGGTTCTGAGTAGAACCTCAGCCCTTCAGGAGGAACCCTGTTGGAACCCTTATTTACACATGAAATGCACCTTTGATTTTATTTATGTTTTATCTTTATTATTATTGTTCTGTCTGTCTTTGATTACTTAATTGACATTATATTTGTTTCTCAGTGTACCAATACTGGATGAAATATGTGAGAAAAATCTGACAAGAAGATCAAATACAGCCATTACAAGATATTCCCGTGGATTTTGAGATAAATACACACACCTAACAAAATAGAGACATGTCAGAGGAGCAGCTGGAATCAACACTAGAGAGCATACACACACACACACTCTCTCTCTCTCTCTCTCTCACTTTCACACTGTGGCCCATCACAGGCCCTCTCTGCCTCACTTTGAACTTCTGAGGTGACGAGAGGTAAATGCAGTGACACCAGAATGAATCTATGCGGAGAGAACGATCGACAGCCTGTGTGTGTGTGTGTGTGTGTGTGTGTGTGTGTGTGTGTGTGTGTGTGTGTGTGTCAGTAATCCTATCAGCAGCAGCAGCGTGGATACATGCAAACAAGCAAAGTCAAACATGTTGCTTCACACACACGCCTGGTGGGATACCTGGATCCTACTGATGCCCTCACAGCAGAGGCCCATGTGAAACAAGTTCATTTTAAAGGTTAGAGTGATATCTATTGGTTTGAATGGATTTAGATGATTTGTGTGGATTTTCTGGGTGGTTTAACTCCAGAACAGCCAAGGTGTTTTGATAGTTTTCCAATTTATATATTATATACAATCCTGCTGGTACCTGACTTTACCTAAAAAGTGTCTGTATTTTCATTTTAAATGTATTTAAAAGCAACTATCATTTTCTCGATCAATAAAACTTCACAAATGGTCTTGATTTCCGATTTGGCGACATTAAAATGCAAATAATTAATTAATTACACTCAATTAAAAATAAAGTAGGGGAGACCAGAGACGGTTGTAATACTATGACTCAGATTCACTGAATTTTCGTGTTAAAGGTCTCAAATTTTGAAACAAAGTACCCTAACTTTTACTTACTTACTCCTTTTTTGTTTTATTTTTGTACTCCTTTCCTGCCTTTTCCCATAGGCTATAATCATTTTTTAGGTGGAAATTTATTATTAATGATAACATAACATGTTAATAATCTTATAAAAGACAGTGACTGTGAGTAATTCTAGATTCATCTAAAATTTAAAACAGATCACTGATGGTTATTATCATACAGAAAAACACTGCTGTGAATATATCCACTCATTACGGCTTATGGTATGCTATGGCACGCATATTGATAAATATCTAAATAAATTTTACAAAATTTAAATTTTGCTGTTACTTCATTTTTAAAAAGATAAACTGACAGGATAAATGCATTAATCTCTTAGTCTGGTATTTATTATGAGAGATAATAGAGTTTGGAAGTCAAAGGTCAAAATGACCACTTATGGAATTCTGGCACTTCTCGTATTAAGATGTTCTTCCAGGCAGAAACCCTCCTGTCTTCTCCGTTTCCTGATCCCCTCCATGGGAAGGCTGCAGGTAGAGCTGCTGTCAGGGGAAGGGGAGGGCCGCGGAACCCCCTCGGTGAGTTCAACTGTTTTAATCATGGCCCCATGCGGGCCCTGACAAAAGAGCCACGTCGGAATCACCGTCTGCTCTTTTGTTGCGGGGGGAGCCACGGAGGCTGGGAGCGGGCTGCGGGCTCAGTGGCTGCTGCCATCACCACAGCAGGCCTCCTGTTTATTTGCTTTGGAGATTGTTTTATCCCAGGTGACAGTAAAGGTAGCAGCTTCCCGGGATGATATATTGCACTGTAATGGTTTTTACCAGTCGGCCAGCGGTGGTTGTCAACAGAGCCACTGTGGGAGAGACACACACACACACACACAAACACAGACACACACGCACACCAAACATGCTGGTAAAGACCTTCATTCCATCACATAAAGTCACCTCTATAACAGAAAGATTACAGTCATAATAGAGATATTGTTTAGTTTGGATTCAGTTACGTTTGATTGCATATTGGTTGTTCTTAACAGGCAACTCCATCTGTGTTCTTTTCCAGGATTTTCAAATGGAAACTCCCACTCAGCCATTAGCAAAAAGCTGTGACATAGGTAATAGCACTGGTGCTTAGAACTTAGAAGTTACATTTATAATGTTTTATGACTGCTGATATATTGCACCAGAGAGCAGTATGTGTTTATGTATGAGTGTATTTACCCCAAAATTGAACTCTGATTGTCTCTTATTAAGCCATGATGTTTGATGTTATCAACACAAGTACAATTTCACAAAGAAATGATCTTAAATCAACATCCACTGACTATTTTTCTGTGAAAGACCAGTTTTTAAACGAGACACATGATCAAAGCTCCATACTAGGTCACGTGATGGTATCTGAGCCATCTCCATGACAACTCAGCAAACTCCATCCAAGTGTAGTATGATGCTCCAGAAAAGAGTTAAAGGACCAGTGTGTGAGATTTAGTGCCATCTAGTGGTGAGGCTACACATTGCAAACATCTGAATACTGTTCATCTCAATCTCCCTTTCCAACTGTGTAGGAGAAATTATGGTTGCTGTGAAAATCACATAAAAAGCCCTTTCTGGAGCCAGTGTTTGGTTTGTCCCTTCTGGGCTACTGTAGAAACATGGCAGTGCAACATGTTGGACTCTGTGGAAGAGAAGAGGAAGAGGACCTGCACCCCCTGTAGAAATAAAGAGCTCATTCTGTGGTGATAAAAAGACAATGATGCTTATTTTTTATTATACAATAATAAAAATATTATTACATTACAAGTATTATTTCTGAAGTCTCATGCTCATTTAACCAATTTTTTAAATAAAAATAATATTATTATTAAAAATGAAAATGGCTGTGGTCTCAAGTATGCTTTATATATTCAGTATTTCTTCACTCGAATGCTCCACTGAAGCTTTCTGCTGCTTACACTTAATGTAAGTCTAATTCAAGATGCCATGTTTTCTATATGACTGCACCATTACTTCAAATGGAAATATTTTAGACGTGGACTTGATTTGCATTTCAAAAAGCTGCGTTCTAACTGTTCCCATGTCAGAGGAAACACTACCACCACTAATTGCATCAGCCCAAGACAAATGAAGCCATTCAGATGAACCAGCTGATTAATATCGATCAGCGGGCGCTTGTAAATGTGAACACGCTCGCTCCTAACTCTCCTGTCACTCCTCTGCTGCTTTTAAGAGACACAGCTGCCGACACTCTTTCGACGTTTGGTGACATTTTCATTGATCCTCGCAGTGATCTCTGGCTAAATGGCCCCCTGGTGTTTATTACAGAGGAGGACGGAGAGGAAAACATCTGTACAAATGAAGGACAGTCTGATTAGAGCGCAGATACGGCTCTCTGGAGGTGTGTGCACAAAGCCGGAGAAAATGTGTGAAAATCTAAAGGGAGTTTTGAATAGGATGTCTGGTGTGTTGTTTTGGCGGCTGCCGCTTGCTTTGACATGACACTCATTCACTGTAAAAAAAACTTGCAAAGACAAGTTGAGGTAATTTTAGATAGATTCAAAACAAATACACTATTCTTGTCAAATGCAGTTGATATTAATACAACTGTAGTTAAGAAAACATGTTCAAGCTTAAGATATCAAGTTGAACCACCAGACTACCTGAAAAGGACAAGTTTTTTGTAAAAATTTTGTAATGATTCAATACAAATAAACAATTTTCGTCAAATAAAGTTGATATTAATTCTGCTGTACTTGAGAAAACATGTTCAATATGCTTAAAATATTAAGTTGAATCAACAAGTTTATAGATGTAGTTCTTTTCTTCACAATTTACAGCAACTAAATAAGGGGTCTCACATGAGTTCTAACTCTCAAACAATGCAATGCTGGTCATTTTCTTTAGAAACCTAATTGAATGAGTTGATTCTGTACAATATACTCATTCAAATCATCATTTAAAGTCAAAAGGTTTCAAGTTTCACAGGGAAAACAGCATTGCGGAATCTCCCAAATAATGGAAGTGAATGGTGACCAGTTTTCAAACTTAAAAAATGACTGAAAAAAAAGAGATTGAAATGCCTCCGTACTGCTGGTCTGACATAATCCAAGTTTCCTGATGTCTTGATGTGCCGTTTGCACACCATCACAACACACGCACACCCTGTTCTGTGCATGTGAATGTGGCTCCAAGATGAGGATCTACAGTGAAGGTTCAGGCTAAAAACATGGTGTAAATAACATGTTTTTGGTCAACTTGGCATGTTGGGGCTTTAGGAGACTTGGATTACACCAGACGAGCAGTATGGAGGCATTTTGTGTTTTTATTCTGTTGTTTTTTTTGTTTGAAAACTGGTCACCATTCACTTCCATTGTTTGGGAGATTCTGCAACACCGTTTTCCTGTGAAACTCCAGGAGTGTTTGTGGACTAAATACACTAAACCCAACGTTCAAATCGGCATGAGAGTGAGCAGATAATGACTGAATTTTCATTTTTGGGTGAACTATCCCTTTAAGGTTCTAAAGTGTTTTCAAAACAAATACGAGAAACTTTAGGTTTAACTTGAACAAATACATTCATTCAGCTGATTATTTCAAGCCAAAAGACATCAAGATGAAATAACTCATCTTTATAAGTTCTGAAATGTTCTGGAAATAAATACTATTTAAATCTTAAGTTCAATTAACCAGATGAATAGTTAACTTGAACTTAATGAATGAAACATATTTATATTAATGTTGTGTTAATGAGAAGAGATGAGCTGATCCCACTAAACCCCTGTATGATTTTTTTTTACAGTGCATGCAATTGGTCTTCCTATTGAGTTTTGGCCATCCCATACACATTGGCCGATCTTTACATAATGCATGGTCACCCTCTGGTGGCCACAATAGTTACCACTGTTCTCTATTCTCGTGTACCAGCTTTGCATATCACTGTGCATTATGTTGGTTATAATAATTTAATCTTCTCCGAATGTGAATCCCAAACAATGTACAATGATTTTTTTTTTTCCAACAGCATGCACAAGATTGATGATGAATAAGCCACAAATCATATAGAGAGGCGACAAAAATGCACGTGTCTCCACAGTTTCACTTTTCTGGGCCTGCTTTTGTTGCCATGAATATTACACTGAGAATCAAATTACAGGCGCGGGCTTTGTGAATGATTGATATAATGCAACAGCATGCAGTAAAAGCAATGTTTTATTCATGAGGGCTTAGATAAACAATAAAATCTCGGCTGAAAACGTGAACACCCACAGAACAATGGATTCATGAGAATGGCAAACACATTAGATTGTTGTATAATCGTTCATTCTTAGTGTTATCGCTCCAAAATGTATAAATTTCCCTGGTCTGAATGTAATTTGAATTCTGATGTCAGCGGCGGCGGTGGGCGAGATATCCCTCTGCTGCTTTGAAGATTTTGACTTCAGAGGGGAACATTTTTTGAACACGTCTCATCAGACTTTATGGAATTTATATAAGTGGGTTTGCATTCATGTCGGACCTCTTCTTCCTCTTTTTTCCCGCTCTCTGAATTGGACACTTTCATTTGCGCCAGTGTCTTTCACTCTTTTCCAAACCATGACAAACAGATGCATTAGCTCCCTAATTGCCGAGATTACCAATGAGATGCCTTATGAGTAACCAGGGTTGCCTCCTAGAAATGAAAGCCCCGGCCAATTTGCATGGGAGGTAATTGAATCGCCCGCAGTGAGGGGGAGAGAGGAGACGTGCCACGCATCACAGCCCAATTGGCTTCTCTGAGAGTGTGGCATGAAAAGCCATTTTCAAAGCGCTGAATGCCAAGGGTCCGCTCTCTCATTCATGTAGAGTCCACTTCTCGCAGCCGTTCCCATCCACTCCAGTGTTTCTCCGGGCCTGGCTGATGGCTGTTGAATTGAGGTGGTGGTGGGGGTGTGTGTGCGCTGTATTCGGGGGCCCTCGCACTTATGGGGAAATGACCAATCACTCCCTCATCTGGAAATCCTGAGAACAGTCACGGAAGAGAACGGGGGAGAAATGACATGTCTGTGGGAATGCGGAATAAGATGAACTACTACTTGCTGTACAATTCTCTAAAGCGGGGCTGAGAAATGCATTGGGACAGCGGTGAGATGTAAATGTCATATGTTATCAACATGTGCAAACTGAATGCACTGATGAGGTGAATAATGGCCACACACACATCTACACACCCAGGCACCGCAGACATTTTTATTCCCCGTTAATGTGAATATAACACGCTTTTTATATAGAAATGCCTACATGCTGCATGTAATGTGTTTTCTGAAGGTAATTTATTGACATTTTGATACATTCAAATACATTTCCCATTTACTCCTTGCAGCAATATTTCATATTTTTTGCTCATTTGCATGTTTTGTATCCTTTTGTCTTTGCCTCATATCATAATGCTGACATAACGCTCTCATAATGCTTGTCTCATACTTTTTTATTCAAACATTCTATTCAGCATGTTCGGTGTAGTGATATGGCTAAAAGTATATGGACACTAGGGCTGGGTATCAACACTAGTATTCTTGAAGTGCAAGCATGTTTGCAGTGATTGGCTGCAAGCAAAACCATACAAAGTCTTTTTTTTTCTAGATTGTGAAATTGAATACAGGTATCATTGAACAAGCTGCCATAATTCTAATCAATACCTTAAAGGACTGATGTGTAAGATTTACTGGCATCTAACAGTGAGCTTGCAGACTGCAAACACCTCATCTCACCCTCCCCTTCCAAGAGTGCAGGAGAGCCTACAGTGGCCAGGAATATTGCGCAAAATGCAAGTAGATATAGATGTAGATAGCTGTAGATATAAACAGCTCATTCTAACATGATAAAAACTCAACAATTGGGTTATACATCTCTTTGTTACAATTAAACATAATGTGAATTCTGCTATTGGGGTTGTTTTCTCAAAAAAAAAAACAAGAAACAAAAGACGTAGTTTGATGTATGGGATCATGGGAGTTGTTGTCATCATTATTAAGCAACTACCATCAAAGATTGTTAATGGATAACGTAATGATAACGTTTTATTCATGTTACATTTAGTAATATTTTCACGGAAGTTATAGTAACTAGTGGCTAGCAAGGAAATGCACCATTACCTTGAATTAATTATGGATTAATTTTCTCAGGGTCTGGACATTGTTGGAAACATTTAGGATTATGTAAGTACACACCTCAACAAACATCAGTCTAGCTTTTTTGGATATTTTAATCCAGAAATGATACATATTATAGGTTTAGCCTCTTCAACCTCGTGTGGACACCCACGTCTGCAGCTGAAATGACTGTCTTTTGGGGGCTGTAGCAGGCTTAAAGCCAGTCCAGATGCTGGTATCATATGGAACTAGAACTAAAGAATCTTATTTGTACCAGTAAGGCGTGATAGCTTATCGGCTAAATAATGCACCAAAGTTCAGGCTAAATTTTGGTAAGGGAAAAACTGGCTCGACCGTTTTCAAAGGGGTCCCTTGACCTCTCATCTCAAGATACCAGAATAAAAATGGGTTCTCAGGGTACTAAGAGGCTCCCCTTTACAGACTTAACCACTTCATCCAAAACCCATGCGGTCTTCAGCAAGAACCATGAAGTTTTTTCCCATGAAGAATAAATGTGTTATATTTACCTATTCTATTTGACTATTCCTGCATACTGGGGTCCCTGAACAGTACTGGAATCGCATCAGTTGCGTCTGACTGGAAATCTGAGACTGGATTCAATGAGCCCCATTGTATTCATGTGTGATGATGTTAGTCCCCATAGTCGCCATTTGATTGTAGCGAGACCATTTTTTGACACTTGACTTCACCGTATAAGATGACCTATTGTGAGCTAGACAATTTGGAAACAATCTAGAGACTAGAGACCTGGAGCATTCAGAGGATGGATGGATGGATGGATGGATGGATGGATGGATGGA
>JAJHUR010104305.1:3645-26223 GCA_027495735.1 Lutjanus campechanus | reverse complement strand
ACTCAAGGGTCACCAGGTCAAAGTAAAGGGTGATTGCCTATGGTTTATTTCTGTGCAATAAATTCATTCCTGTTGCAATGTGCATTTGCAGTCACAAATGTTTATTTGAGTGTGATGTTAGTAGGGCTATAGTGTGTTAAAGGTACATGCATGGGAGTATTTAAGTTCACAATAACAATATGGCTATAAAATAAGCCAACCAGGCCTCTCTGCACCCTAGGCAGAGTCATATGCTCTAAGTTTAAGTAAACACATTTAAGGTTAATATTTTTGTGGACTCCCTCCAATTCAGCTCCCATGCTCGAGGTGTCATCAGGTATAAGGGGTTTACCATGACAATGTTGTACTAAAATAGAGTTGGTTGGGAGGGCTACACATATGTTGAGCCTTTATTTCTCAGAGTGGACATTGTTAAGTAGCTTAGATAGTATGTTTAATTCTCCAACCTATATCCCCACCTGTCATATACTGGGCTTGCTTATTATAGAACATATTATGATCAGACACATTAATGTCTATGCATTGGACAGAACCACCATTAATAGTTTATCATACAGGATGTTATATCAGAGACAGATGATTGCCTCATCAATGCAATATTGTTTATGTGACATTCATGCCAATAAAGCCTGTTGAACTGAATTGAATCCACAGCCTTTTACATGCTAATGTAGCATAAGAGGAAGAATTACACCGGCCTTGTTAAAACATCTCTCAAATGGGTTCTACAGACATGGAGGAGGTGCTTGATGTAATAACACGGTCAAAGGTGACTTTACTTTACTCACCCTCACACTGGGAATAAAAACATTTTATCAATGATGTTATCACACACTCCACTTCTCTTTTTTTTAAATTATTGAAATGTTTTCATTGTTTTTTAAAATGCCAAAACATACTACAACCAGTGTGCGATATGAGGGGGTGGGGGGTGGGTGGGGGGGTGGGGCATTTTCCAAAATAATATTTCGATTAGCATAATATAGGCATATTGTAACCTTTTCTTTTCATTTTTTGGCAGTATGAGGTCATTATATAGACAGACATTTTCCCAGCACCCCCAACTGTAACTGATCCTCAGTGTCCCTGCTAATGATCATCAATCATAATCATCATAATGATGAATTATGACTTTATTTAAATTTAAGATGAAGCACAAGTACCATTAGACCACTACAGGCACTGAACACCAGAGGTGGAGAAGTACTTAAATCCTTTATTCAATACTGCCATGAAAAAATGATTTTACTTAAGTAAAAGTTCAAAAGTATCAGAAGTAAAAGTACTCACTGTGCAGAATGACTCATTTCAGAATAGTGTCTAATATTTTATTGAACTACAGTTATTGATGTATTAATATGTTCATCAGTTTAATGTTGCAGCTAGTAAATATGGAGCTGATTTGAACTACTTTATACAGTATGTTGTTGGGTACATAGTTCTGTAGCTACAAATGCATTCAGCAAAATAAAGAAGGGCCTCACACTGCTCTTTGCCTGGGGCCCCCAAATCACTACAATCACCCCTGGAAGTCTTGGCGTAATTAAAAATGAGGGTCACCCTCACCGATTTCTCAGAGAATCTTAAATAAAAATTGAATGAATGAATGAATGAATGAATGAGACCATAAACAACATCCATAACATATAGAGAATTAAAATTTAAAAAAAGGAAAGGAAAAAAAGAAATGTAAGTTGTTAAACTTCTTATAGCCGATTTAAATAGTAGTCCTATGTCTCAGTATCTCTAGCAGGGAATTCCAAGTCAGACGAGTCCAAAAATGGCTGTCAGACCCTGTAAAATCCCTGGGTCGATCCCCTGGTTGAGTATTTCTCAAGCTTTAAATACACTATCACATCTCCAACCCAGTGCCATGTGTGTAGGAGGGAGCATGTTGCATGTTCTCCAATTAAATAAAATAAGGTGTTGAGCCAGCAGCCATGAAAATGCTGCAGTGTCTGACTGGGCCACAGACAGCACCACCTCGCCAGGGACCCCGCCAAATACTGCAATTACAGTACAGGGTCAGGACCAATTTTCTTGCCAAAAATGGAAGAAAAAATCTCAAAAATAGAAAAGTAAAATTGTGCCAACATTGGGCATGACGAGAACATGTGATAGAGAGCTGCTGGACCCTGATGGCTGCAAGTTGGATCCACGTCAGGATGTATCTTGGCAAGCATTCTCCTGAAACCAGCAGCTTTACCCTTCTCCAGTGGCTCCCAAAAACTTTTATGGAATTAAATAATGGATAATTTTTTAACATTTGAATTTTATCATTCTTGTAGGTCTGCATGATAAAAAATGAAAAAGTTCAGAAAACTCAAAATTGCAAGGCAATAAAGTGCAATAGATTACTGAGTTCTGAGCCCAACTCAACCCTAACCCTAACCCTTAGGTTTAACCAACCGCTAATCTTTTGTTGAGATAATTTATTGAGTAAAAATTTTGAAGTAAAAGTGAGTGACGTTTAAAATTTTTATATTTTCAATTAAAACCATTTAATTTTCAGGCACCAAAATAGAGACAAATCAGGTTTACAGGTCTGCAGCTCAGCTTTTTTTTATTTCTAAAACTCAGAGATTCAAGTTTATTTAAGGAAGAAAAGTGAATCATCTCAACTAAGGTTTCGGCCTATAGGTCAGCAAAACTTTTTGAAGTTTACTTCAAAATTCAAAAAGTTTGAATTGGGTTAAAAACTCAAAACATCTATTGCAGTATGTTGCCTTGAAATTTTGAGCCGTCTGAACAATTTTTTTTTTTTATAGTGTAAAGTAATTTCTTACATTCTCAAACTGTAAAAATATGTAGCTTATACACCAAAGTAAAAAAAACAAAAAACTTTTAATACTAGTGGCTAGTCTTCTTGAGTCTCCATAAGCTAAACAATGATGCACCCAAGATTATACGACTTTGATTGAAAGCTGCGTTCATTAGATGTGCACTCTCCAAGTCTCTTTGTAAACAGACTTAAATGATGCGTTTTTCTTTTGTTTCTTACATGTGGAGTAAAATGTGACAGATTGTGGGGCCGGGGCGAAAAAATAAAAAGGGCGCCAGCTGCATTTTGTGGGGCTAAAATTGTTATGCATTGAAGGTGAAACAGTTCCAATTCATGGTTTAGATCAAAATTGTTTCATTGGTCAACAACTACAACAACTAGAGGGACACTTCAGGGGGACATTTTACCGCATTTTCTTCCCTGGAAGAGCACCTTAGAAGGCATTTTTTAAAATCACATTTTATGTGCCACAGGGGCATCCAAGAGGGAACTTTTGCTTGATTTTTTAGAACATGGGGGCACCAGGGGCTCAATCACCCTGCTTTACTCGCTCCCTCCCTCCCTCTTTTTATTTAATAAAATGAATAAAAATGGAAAAACAAACAAACCAAATCAATAAGTTGACTGAGTATTACCTATTTAAGATCAATATTGGATGAATGGTTTGAAACACTCTTGATGAAGGTCCAGAGGGAATGAAATGTTGGCGCGATCAATAATCTGTGGCGCTGAGTGAGAACAGTGTGCGAGTTCTTCTTTTTCCAATTCTCCACAAGACACAGTCAGGACATTTTAAAAAAAAAAAAGGATTATTAAATCTTGTTTGCTGAACTTCTCTTAAAATCGAACATTGTGTTGCCAAAATTGGGAAACAAAATGTGTAGGACAGTGGTGAGCAGTTTTAATTTTTGGCACAGCTTCACCGAGCATTAATGGAAAAGTGAAGTTGTCAAATTGTGTCTTTGTGTGTGTACTTGAATACAAATTGCATAACACCTTCAATCTTAACCACAGAACAAGAAGTCTGTCTGTGGCGGATTAGAATTCTTTATAACAACATAACCCAAGAGTCTTATGGCACAAGAATGTCAAGGCCTCATGGGAGCTGTGGTTGTTAAATGCTTACTTGTCAAAGTCAATTTGCTCGATTCTTTTTAAAATAAAAATGTGTTAAAATTTTCCATCCAGTACATTAGTGCTGAAGTCATTATTTAAACAATATTAATCAGTTCTGCAGTTCCCATCAGCCCTGCTAAATGTTGTGTTCTCCTCAGATTTTGTTTTGGTTTTACAGCACACAACTGTACTGTTTTTCGTTCAGTCTCCGTGCTCTCATTAACCTTATTTTCAGCAGGAGCAGGCAGCTGTTTTAGTGGAAAAACTCATTACTGTAGCCCACAGTACCTGTCCTGCACCGCGCAGCAGACAGACACAGTTAACGACTAGCTGGTGATCAGAGTGGAGCATTTAGCAACTAAAGAGCCAGATGTTTTTTCGCGGGAGTTGGGCGAGTACAAACCAGACGAGAGATTAACGAATTTTGGATTTACATTGTTTGGGTGGCTTTTGGGAGTCCAAGTGAATGCAAATGTTGCTCTGTGTCTGCTGGATGTGAAAACTATTTGCAAACGCATTAGCCATCTAATTTGCAACGTGATAAGATGTCAGATGTTGCGTTTACACAATCCCCCAAATGGCCAAAAGAACAAATTGATGCAGGTTTAATTAATCCTCCAGGGTGATGAAATGAGTTCAGAAGTGTTGTTCAGACAAAGTATGCATTTGTAAGATTGTTGTGGAGTCATTTTCATTTCCAGGAACAACACCTGGCAAAACTTGAGGGACCAGTGTGAAGGATTTAGTGGCATCTGGCGGTGAGGTTGAAGACACCTTGCCTCACTCTCCCCTTCCAAGCACAGAAGAACCCACAGATTTATTGTCCCAGTTACTAGCAGGGCTGCAGAAATTGATGTTTAAAATTTTGAGGCAAATTTAAGACAGGCTGTCCACACTGTTGTTTGCAAGTGATCAGATTGGATTTTTGTGTCCAGACATCACCAACCTGCCTGGGTTGCTGTGGTAACGACA
Organism: Lutjanus campechanus; assembly: GCA_027495735.1. NCBI lineage: Eukaryota > Metazoa > Chordata > Actinopteri > Lutjaniformes > Lutjanidae > Lutjanus > Lutjanus campechanus. The sequence continues at coordinate 21,353 of JAJHUR010104305.1, read as the reverse complement.
TGGACATAAGTAACTACATATGCTGAAGACGTGGCTTTCCAATGCAGAAGCATGAGATACAGACAAAACCTGTAAAGAAATGTCCTCCCAAAGTGCCAGCTGACCATTTATTTCAGCACATACCCACGACCTGTTATCTGTGTTGTCCTGCATACCGCTCTGTTCGCAGCAGCATGACTGAGTTCTTCCGTCAGTCTCGATTTGATCATCATGTGTTGCATTGTGAGTGATGTAAAAGAAACTTTGAAATCAGATTTGAGAGGCCAGAGCATCCGGGCAGAGACACATCTTTAGACGTTTGATTGGAATTGCATTTCAAACCACCTCAAAAATTGTGGCTTGGATCTGATTTGCAATAATCGCATTTCATGTGTTCTTTGTAGCGTTCTAAAATTACTCTGGATACAGTGTGGATATGCCAAAAATTGTGAACAAAGCCCTCTGTAGACATGAGAGGAGCTGCAGAGAGAGGCAATCATTAAAGGTCATGATTTGCTCATGGCTTCACCACTTCGAGTAACACCTTTCAAATCTCACATAGTCATCTGAGCCTCTGTTAAAATAGACTCGGTCAAAATCTGTTATGTAGCAGGACTGTGTGCAGTACGCCAGCAGGCTTCAGGTTGAATGGAAACGGCAGCAACAAGATGGTGATGATGATACGGTCGACAGCTTCGCATCAGAAGTTCAACCTCTCAGAAACATCATCCATCAAATTTGACTCTGTTTGTGTGCACAAAGGATCACTGATGTAAACACAGAGCCCTCCTCCCCTCGTCCTGCTGGAGTCTTGCATGTTGCGTCCTGTCAGCTCGGAGCAAGCTCTGCACATCAAGTGCAACACTTCTGGATTGTTGTCGAGGAGCAAGTCTCTCTGTGTGAGCTCAACAGTCCCTAATTTCCTGTTGCTTGGCGAGTCTGAGTCACATGTTGTCTCTTTCATTTTCATTGACATGAGCAGTGTTGCCAGATCAGGCTGTTCTGGGTTGCACTGGGCAGGTTAAAATGGGCTTGGGCGTTTATCATGAGTTGGGCTGTTTTCTAAATATGTGAAAAATCACAGCATCTTCATAAATTGTATTCCTTAGTTATATGAACACATCCAGTTACTCGGCACATCATCTTTATTCATTCTGATGGAAGATCTGCAGTTATCAAATCTGTATTTTCATTCTAACAGAAACTGCTTGCAGTTCACATCATTATTTGTCATATTATTGTCACATGTCGAATCATTATTTGTTTGACTTTTTAGCATGGGATAGTGTGTAGCTCTTTTTCTCCTTTGGCATACTCTCAAGCCTTGTTGCAGTTTACCAAGTTAGACAAAACCTATTATTTTTATTTGAACCGTCCCTTTATTTTTTCTATTATTTGTAAGGCAGAGGACAGAACTGAAATTTTTTTTTTTTTAGTTTCATTGTAGTGTAACTTCCTCTCTGCGTTCCAGCCCACTTGTGAACACCTATATTCCTGCTTTAGTGTTGTCATATTGAAAAACTGTTATGAACCACTATTGTATTGTTTATGAATTATCTTTATTTAGAATGTTTATTGTAGATTATATCTGGGCATTGTTTTCATCAATGAGAACAGATTTTGAGCAGTTACAAGGCTGGAAAATGTCAAACCAATCTGGCAACAGTAAACATGAGCCAGGAGCAAGTCCAAGCTGGATTATCCAGCCATAGGTGATATGTGTTTCAGCAATGTACACCACCGTTGCTATGGATTGTGTTGAGCATTACCTACTGAGAATGTAATTTAGGACTGCTGGTGCCTATTCATTTTGAAAGAGCAGCAACCAGTGGGGAAACTCCAACACTTGACCCACCAATGGCGCAACTTCATCACTCGCTCAGTCAGTTACAGACTTTCAGTCACAGACTTTGGTTTATAGTCCTGGAGAAGAATTGCATCCTCACTGAAATCTTGTATAATTTCATCTTTTTGTTTTATATTTAATTTACTCTGTCATTATGGCTTCATGAGGGTTGTTAAAAGAGGTGATTGGGAGTAATTTCAGGACATATTTTGGTACATTTGGTATGTTACAGTTAATGTTGCGTTGAAACGATCTGCGATCATGATTTCTGCATACGGTTTAAAATTATATCAGTTGCCGAAAACTAGCGGGTCCAGATCATCAGCGAGCCTGATGGTCTCCTCCACCCTGACAAACCGATCCAAGCCAGCCCAGCTGCTCTGGAAGCACCAATAAGTCACGGTTCACTAACTGACCCTCCAAACGACCAGTCATGCAAGGCTGAGTGCGTGAACGGCATGAAATAAGTTGGCTGGAAGAGCACCGAACATGCAAGGAGAGATCACTCACTCGTCCTCATCTCTCAAAGTTTCCGCTTCATTTGCCCCTCTTGTTTTTAACACAAACATGTGGAGTAAAGCTTGAATATGAAATGTTGTTTTATGACTTAGAAAATGAAAACTTGTTCTGGTGGAACCGTATTGATCCGGGGCAGCACTCTTCTCTTTTTTTTTTTCTTTTTTTTTTTTGCCTCACCAGAAACTCTTTTAATGTGTTTCAATAAATGCTTCTCTCATCAGATTCTAATGCCAAGCCGAGCACTCATCATATCAGCAATTTATTCCACTTTGATTACTTAACTGGGAATAAATTATGGCTGCAAGATTCATATGTCTGGGCCTAATACAGCTGGCTAACCCTGTGATATAAAAAAAATCCTTCAAAACAGCCAAAAACCAAACAAAGGAAGCACTGGAAGGCAGAGTTCCCCATCACAGCCTGTGTCTTATTTTGGAGCCGTGATCGATTCTGTCACGTTTGAGTCGACGGCCGATAAACGAGCGTGCCAATTTATCACCTTTCACGAAGCTGAAAATCAAAACACATGTTGTGGGGGTAAAAAAAGGGGCTCAGTCCTCTTCATAAAGCCCAGGAGTGACAGCAAATCCATTTCTGTCGCATGCAATTACCAGCATGCTGATTCGGGGAAAATACTCCTGCTTTATATTTCATCAAGGCCATAGAGGAGCTGAGGTGGCGCTCAATACTGGCCTCCAGAGCAGCGCACACACACACACTCACACACAGTCAAGATAACTACTAAATGTACGAACATGTGTAGAAATGCTGTACAAGGCTAAAAGTTAAAATGTACATCTAAGAGAAGGGAAGCAAGTCTGTTTTATTTATGTTGCAAAGAGAGAAGAAAATGAAACTGCAGAGCACGGAGCTCCTCCGGTCCCCCACACTGTCATCAACTTCTCCAGAGTCAGTCTGTAGTCGGCATGTTCTACCCTGAGCTGACAAGTCAACCAATCCGGCCTCTTGAGTCTGCGTAAGAAAAATAAAAAAAAGAAAGAAAAAATCACAACTTAATTCCTTGAAATAATGTGCAGTGCAAATGCCAAAGTCCAAATTTGCTTGCAGGTGAAATGCTGATCCTAACCTTTAATTTCTGTGTAGAGCCAAAACATAGTTTTGTGACCACTGTTGTCATGGTAACAAAATAAACATTGTGAAATGGTCGCAGTGTGGTTAGTTTTGGGGAAAAGATAATGGTTGAGTTATGTTGGTGACAAGACAAATATGTTACATCCATTAACGATATGTACATAAAAAAAAAAAAAAAACTCTTGACTTTGGGGATGTGAACACTTGTCTCCTGGCTAAAAGTCCTGTATTTGTTTGACCCGTCCATCAAACCAAACCTCCACCCTACAGGGTCTTTTTCGCTCTTTACATCACTGGATTGTAAGTGGTTTCATTGGGTTTGAGGTTAAAAGGCCTCCTTAGAATTAATGTGATCAGGGTTCGTACGTTTTGAAAAAAACCTGGAAAAGTCATGGAATTTGAAAATGTCATTTTCCAGGCCTGGAAAAGTTTGGGAAACATAAGTTCACCCCAAAATTTTTGGAAAAGTCATGGATCTTTTCTCACTTAATGATAACATTTAGTAATAACAGTCTGTAAGATTGATTTTTAAAATTGATCAATAAATATTTCGTATCGAAAAGTCTCGCGCATTGATCTGACCAGCCTCTGTTTTCGTCAGGTCACGCGTGACGTACGCGGCGTAACTTAGCAAGGTGCAGACCAGATCAAGTGACAACATGCTTCAACAGTTTAGCTCACAAAGATGACAGGAAGGTGCTCATTCAACAACGTTTGGCTGCACTCAGAGAAGTATAAATCATGGCTGGAGAAGACGGAGGACAGAGGCAAGGCTAAATGTGTCGTATGCAATAAGACGTTTGATATCTCTAATATGGGGGAGGCAGCATTGACTACCCATGCTAAAGGAGCAAAGCACCACGCTGCTGTGACTGCCCGCGAAGCTAGCACCATCACGAGCTTTTTCCAAACAGACAACCCCCCCCAGACGGCCACTGTGACACCGGCTGTTTGCAGCAGCAGTACTGCCACCTCCTCATTGAAACAAGGGACTCTCTCAAATGTTGTCACCAGAAATGTGCTAACTTCAGAAGTTTTATGGGCGCTTAAGGTAGCTAATGCTCACTTTTCATACAAGTCATGTGAAGACATAAGCCAGCTTTCCCAGGCTATGTTTCCAGATAGCCAAATAGCAACGAAATTTGCTTGTGGCGAACGCAAATACGCATATCTATGTACATTTGGACTGGCGCCCTACTTTAAAGGACTCACTTTACGTCGAGTGTCAATTGGGTACCTTCATTTGCTTACTAATTTTTCAGACCCTGTTACCTCCGAAACATGTATGCCTCGTGAAATTATTCCAGAACACAATAACATATACCTTACTTTATGTAAACTGGTATATCAGTGTTAGTTTAAACAGATATTTATTTTGTATAAAACCATAATTGTCATTAGATCTATTTTTTTGACATTTCCACTGTTGCAGCGATCTGCCTGGAGGTGTGGCTGTGCGCGCTACACCTGACGGCAGCCGACTGCAGGCGACTGCAGGGCAAGCGAGTTGGCAGGCGCGCGCTGTGCGCGCTCCTCCATGCCGCGCCTCAGCAGGTGAGCGCAATTAAGGCAATCAGCAGCACACGCTGGAACTCAAGGAGTATCGGCGGCGAACCATTCATTTGGCCGCAGCAACAGCAGCAGAAAACAGGGACAAACAACAGCAGACAACAAAGAACAAGGAAAGAAACCACGGACTAAAAAACGCATGCGGCTACCGGTAAGCTCATGTGTCTCACTGGACTCTGTTTAAGTGTGCTTTCTGGCTGTGTTGCTGCAGGACATGTTCAGATCGTACTGCCTGGTTTTGTTAAAGTTAATATTGTTGGTTGTGTGGGTAAAAATACTGCTAATATTATTGTTTGTGTGGGGAAATAATTCTGCTAAGGTGCAATTTGTGTTATTTTGGTTACCTACTGTTTATTTGGCTTAAAACATTTATTTACATAATTAGAAGAAAACAGTCCATTGTTTGCTAAAACCTTCGTTTAAAAAATAGTTTATGAATGGCATTGGTTAAATGAGTTTGCTTTATTTTGTAATTCATGGGTAAAAAATGCCAATGTAAAATCTGTTTAATGCTTGTAAAATCCATATAAAATAATTCGGGTAAAAATGAGTTAATTTAAACATTGTTCTAAGATGTAGGACTAAATTTTTTGTTTATTTAAAACCTAATTGAGTATGGGTTTAATGAATGATTATGTTTATGCAAAATATACTTGGGGAAAGTATATGTATTTATATTTGTTTTATTTTTGTGTTTTAAAGGTTTTTCACCTGCTTCCACCTTCTTCACTGCTTAAAGTAAAACAAAGAAGAGATACGAGTGAAATCCTGTTGCAAGTGCAGTCCTTCCTTTTCAAGTGTGGGAAGCCATAGCGTTTAAGGGACACTTGACCTCCACTGTGATAATTTTTTTTTACATAGTTTTATTCCTATATTTCATGCACACATTGATGTTTTAGAGATCATGTGTTGTCATGGAAACTTGCTACCAAGTCATGGGAAAGTCATGGAAATTTGTTGGTTAAAATGTATATGAACCCTGTGTAATACAATAAGAGACTTAAATGTATTTCTTTGATTCAACTTTTTTAAATATTGTTTTGATTTTTGCTGTGAAAAAAAAAATCACTCAAATGATGAAATGTCGAAATGGTGATGTCACAGCAATGGTGATGTCATATATGAAGGATCAAAGCTGTGTTTTGTTCCATCAGTGATGCATCAAAGGATCAGAATGTTACTGGTTTATAAAAAGTTTCAAAGCTTTTACTGGATTGTAAGCAGTGTCCGGGAATAACACGCTACTGTAACTTCACTGCTTTTTGGGGGTAACTAGTAGAGTATCTAGTTACTTTCCAAATTCAATAACACCGTTAGAATTACTGAAGTTGAAAAAGGCTCATTACTCGTTACCTCATGGGGAAAAGGATGAAGGTTTGTCATCATTCAACCTTTTTTATAATGCATAACTCTATGTATCTGGTGTATGCAGCCACAGATGACTGCTGCAGCAACAACACTGTGGTGAGCTCACCTGCAGCTTCTGTGGCATTTGTCACATTTTTGACTGTAATAACATCACTCAAGGCCCAAACAAAAGAATCACTAAATGTAACGTCTGTGGGGATAACGGATGCTGATCAACCTCATCAAACATTATCAGACACCTGACATCACACCTGGATGGTGAGTCACTTTGTCAGTTAATGTGAAAGTTAATGTAAGCGCCTGTGTTTGGCTCTGTATGATCAGCTTTATGATGTTAGCTTGCTACTTTGCAAAGCTGACTGAGTGTTTGTTTGTTTGGCACACTTGTGCACAGAGAGCACCGCTTTGCCATGACTGGAAAATAATTAAATCTTCTCCGATTTTGCACGGAGGACTGACGGTGGCTTCTTGGTCTTCTCCTGCTCTTTCATTAGCTTTTATCTCTGGGATGTCTCTTTTGTCTCAGATGTCTCAGTTTTTCGGTGACTCAATCTTTATGGAGTATGTAGTGAAACCACTGACCTATATTTATAATCAATCTTTATAAGATGGTATATTTCCTTGTAAAATGAAAATAGCTAAAGTAACACTTATATATAAGGCTGGTGATTGTGTTCAATTACTAACTTGCCCAACACTGTTCTGTTTACAGGCTGACAGTCTGTTCATCTAACAGGCCTGTTCTTGAGTCCAGATGTGCTCTGTCTGTTTGCAGCTACAGTCCTTCACTCTAGGGTGGCTAACATACAGTATCCTTTAGATTTATTGTCCCAGTGGGATATTTGTTTAGACAGCCAGTACAACACAGGGACATAAAGATATACACACAGCAACATACAGATACACTGAAAGAAAAAATTATTGTCCTGACAACGGTTTGCATTAATGCAATTTAAATTTAAGGCACGTCAACTTAAGTTTCCATTTTTCCAAGTCAACTATTTGCTTAACCCAAAAGTAAAACACTGCTCCTTAACAACCTAATTATGTGGTTTCAGGAAAAGTATTTTATTTTATAGTAACCAATTTGGTTTGTTAAATATAATGAATGTAATTGCTAATGTCAGAATGACTTAACAATCCCTAGTTTGGTTCAGTAAGTTTACGAACATTTAAGACAATCAAACTAATTCAAGTTGACCATATTACATATACATACACATTATGTATTTGATGACAAAATATCATTTTGTCTTGCATTAGACCTGTCTTTTTTCTCAATCACAGAGAGAAAATTGTGGCTCAACTGAAGGGTAAAAAAAAATAGGAAAAAGCTGTGGATGTCATGTCAGTCATTATACTAAGAGAAACCTAACTGATGTGTTTCTGCTGAAATAAGAAAAGCAGGTTAAGGGAACGGGGTGTAATTTCAAGGTGTTATAATCCACAAAAGTAGACTGGCATCACTAAAGCAGAGGGCTGAATGAAACTCCCGCTGAAGCGAGCTCCTCTTAATTTTAGTCCTGTATCTCCAGCCCGTTCTCATCCCCAAGTCATCAAATACTGACATTTTGTCCTGCCTCTCATACAGACACGAGAGGCCCCCTTTAGCATCTGAATGAGATGCACTTACTTCAGTCTTAACCCATCAGCTTCAGGTGACAGTATAAAGAACGAGAAACTCCACAGATGGAGGAGAAGCAGTGGATACATGCATCAAACAAACACAGGACTTTCATTTTGAAGGGTGGGTTTGTGTCCCATGTGAAACCAAAAGTTAATGTTATCTATAGTTTTAAGTTAGATAATGCCATGTGCATCACGTGACTTACTTAACTTACTTAATTTAAACCAAACCATGAGCTTTCCCTAAACCTAATCAAGTAGTTTTTGGTGCCTAAACCTAAGCAAACCAGCACAGAAGCTGGACAGTGACCTGCTGTGGACAGGGTCAGCAGCAGAATGTATTTTAGCCACCTAAAAATGCCCACCTGAAAAAATCTATAACAGTTTAAGAGTGCACTATATTTAGAATATTTGCATCCTTTTACCTTGACAAACTTTTCAAAAGGGAAACTGCTATTCTATGAGGAAAATATCACCCTCCAAACCAACCAGACTCCTTTGGCAAAAGCAGTCATTTTACTTTACAGAACACAGGAGTTGCTGGTCTACCATAGCCTCACCTGGTTGATTAGTTTGTGTTATTGTGTGACTTCCTTGCTGTAAAAGTGTAGTTTGGATTCACCAAAGTCACACAATAACACACAGATTGAATCAACAGTAGAGCAGCAACCCCTGAGTTCTGCATGGTAAAATGACTGATTTCACCAATGGAGTCTGGTTGTGTAAAAGACAGTGATATTAGCCTTTTCCAACAGGAAAGCGCTGCTATATAAGCCTGTCTGATGGGAAGGTAAAGTGGGGAAAATATTATAGTGTACACATAACTGATTGATTTTTTTAGTTGGGCCATATTTGACGTGGCTAAAATCTGTGTTGCTGCTGACCCTGTCCACAGTAGGACACTGCTTAGCCCCAGTGCTGGTACTGCTGCTGCTTCTCCAAACTGGTGCCATGTCAGTGATCTGCTGTAGGTAAAACACTGACTATGGATAAGAACATACAACACAACTTCAAATAATCTGAACTATCCCTTTAATACAACCGTAGTACAGATCTTGTTTTTTTTTTCCTTGCAGAGCTGGACTGGCCCAGCTCAGCTCAGGTGTTGCAGGTGTCACTTCCCAGCAGCAGCAGTGACATTCAGGGATGGAAAATGTACTCCATCATCATCCCACAGGTCAACCAGAGCATGATGCTCAGCAGGCAGGGACTCACAGACCTGCTCTACAACCCTGGACAGCAGCCTGGAGGACCTGATGCTGGTGAGGTCTTCCCAGTCAGTGGAGGACAGGGTCTCCATCTCCAGAAAACAGTTATCAAAGAGCAGTTCTTCAAAGAGCCACATCCGTGGTTTGATGTCAGGTAGGTTTGTGGCCTTTAAAATTCACCAGAACTGGATGACAGGCTGAGAGAAAGGTGTGCGTCCAAAAGAAAAGATGTGTAATGAGTCTTTTGCTTTTCGACTCATGAACTGAGTTTATCTTTGTGTTACTGGCAGAATATGTGAATTCTCACAGTCTCTAATGTATTTGAGGCCACTTGTTGTCTTCTTCCTCATGTTTGCATGATGATATTTGGTCTGTGCATGAGGACTGAGGTTATTTATTCACCACTGGAATTAAAATGAAATTGGAATATGATATTTCATGTATTGTGTTGATTAGGCTTGTTGAGAGTAATTCATAAATTAAAGGGTTTGTTTCTGGCTCATCTGTGCAACGCAAGAGACAGAATATTAGCTGGTGTGACATCTATATCAACACATCCTCACACCTGAACAACAGATAGGTTGATCGCCAGTAGCAGCACATATGGGGCGTACAACTTAGTTCTCAAATTATTAAGCAATATCAATTTCTATGGTGCTGCTAGTGATTATTTTCACAATTGATTGATCTTTAGATTAAAGCTCCAGTTTGTAAGATTTAGGGGGATCTATTGGCAGAATATGGCAGAAATGGAATATAATATCACTGCCTTTGGAAGAAGAGGGAGAAATGAACTATTGGTCATTACTATAGACACTAGGGGTGCCACCTCACAATAAATGTAGATATGGGTCATAATAAGCAGCTTGCACAGATGACCTAAAAAGCTGTTTCCTGGTTATCGACAAAACAATCATGCAAGTGAATTTTCATGAAGTTATGTGTTCATATATTTTCATACCTAAATATAGAATCCGTTCACTAACACAAATGTTTTATGTGCATTGTTCTTTCTCCTTAAATTAAATATTTTGTACGAGTCTTCTTCCTTCAGTTTTGTGTTTGAAAAAAAAACGTCAATTTTCTATGTTTTGTTTCGATGTCAGCAATGGCAAAACACTCGTATTTAATCTTAATTTGACATTCAAGTTCTTTGTCAAATGCACAACAATTACAGTGAAGCAGCTGGCAATTAAATTCTTTGTTCTCAGGCTCCCTCCAACACTGTACATCCACGAGATTTAATTCAATGCTCTTGAAAAATGATGGATGTTTAATTTTGTATTTTTTGTGTCTTCAAGGGCCCATGATGGACGGCATTGAATCATGCTCGTTTTAACATTTTCAGACTTCTTTACTGCGTGAACGGGAAATTTTATGGCCGCACGTTCTCACTCTCAACTCATCAAATACAGCGACTTGGTCAGTGGTCCTATGCTTTAAACAGGCAATATGTATGTCCTGCCACTAGGATTCTCTCTCACATTAAAACTATAACAAACGATGTAGTTTGATGACGTTGTGGCGTGGGATTATGGGAGTTGTTATTGTCACTTTTAAACAGCCACCACAGCGATGTGACATGGCTCAGGCAGAAATGTTGTTCATGGGCAAGGTCATTTTAAAGTTTTATTCACATTATGTTTATTCACATCTGCAAACTTCCTTTCTCATTCTGATGTATCTGGGGTTCTCTTCTCTCTTTGAACATTGGTGGAAACATTTGGGATAATGTAAGTACAAAACTCAACAAAATATATAACACAAGTCCACCGTTTTTAGACATTTTAATGCAGATATATGTTATATATTATAGCTTTAAACTGTGTTGCTGTGGGATCTCATCTGGCATCAGTTTTGCATGTGCATTGCTCTGTGGTTAACAATAATAGGTGCAATGTGCAGGTAGACCTTCAAAATAAAAGCAAGAAAACTACTTGCTTAGGTTTAGGAAAGAGAACTGGTTGATTAAGTTGACGAAAAGATCACAGTTTGGGTTAAAATAAATACATAAGTTACCCTACTTACATAAACTTGCATAATTAATGTAACACATGCAAGTTACATACACTGTAAATTCTAACTAAATTCTAGGTTTACCTTAAAAAAGGTAACACTTTAGATTACAGCCCTAAGGAGTTAGAGTGTAATGATTTTTTTTTATTAATAATGCTGTACCATCTCAGTACCTACCAATACAAATGTGCAAGTACTGGGTAACAAGATGGAATAAGGGGGTAACAGTTTGGAATTTTACAAAGAAAGTATGCTGTAGTTATTTTTTAACTACTGTGTACCTATTCTGTTATTACAGGGTAATTATGATCTACTGAGACATTATCTGGATGTTTGTCATGAATTTTAAGGAGGATTTATAACCCAGTTATTTATTATCTAATGTGTATGTATTATTATTATTATTACAGGGTAAGTATGATCGGTAATGCTTTAGGTCAGTGCCTGTGTGTCCTGTAGTTATTGTAAAACTATACGTAACAAGGGGAAAACCGTGGCTGCCTAAGAGTACAGCCAAAATGTCCTGTAGTTACACAGTAATTATACGTAACAGGTTACACAGTATTAGCAGGACACGTAGGCTGTAATCTAAAGCATTACCAATCATAACAGAATAGATATCCAGTAACCCGGGAGTTAGAAAATAACTACATTACAGTATAATTTCTCTATTAAATCCTGAATTGTTGTTACCCCTTTATTCCATCTTGTTTCTCAGTACCTACATATACTGTACGTATCGGTAGGTACAATTATTTTTTAAAAAAACCAAAAACACTGTAACTCTGGAATAATTATACAGTGTGTTGCAGGCTGTATTCTGAAGCCTTACCTTGTCCCCCAAAAGGAAATTGATTGCCTTGGGAAAACTAAGAACTATGTCAAGTTGTGCATTACAGCCACCAACATTCTCAGACAAGACAAGTAAATATAGAATGAAACAAGTATGAGGACAAAAAGTACTAGAAACTATTCTAATTATACTAATTCTAGTATAAATTATTAAATTGTTTGCATTCATGGTGTAACTTGCATTATATAACTTGTGTACCTATGCTTTGTTAGTTAATTTAGGTCACTGCTGACTTTTGTTTGACCCATTCATCCACCCCACCACCTCCAAATGCAGACTCTCTTGCTCTTGATACTTGACTTTAACAGCACATTAACAATGCCAGAGGGGCACCTCCACAAATGACAATAGAGGGATACCAACAGCTTCGTAGTTTGAAGCTTATGGCCACTGATCAAGCCACCATATTTGATGCGTTGGGAGCGGGAACAGGCTGTCTGTGGACCCCTCCCACAGCTCCTTGTGCCGTCATTGTACTATTTTATTAAACCCAGCTTAATTTAGGAATGAGCACTATATTAACTAAGATAAATCACACAGCCTGCAGCAACTGTATGAAAACAGAGCTACTGGAGAGCAAATGCAGCCAATCATGTTACTTATATAATGTCAGGTCGTCCTACAGTAATCATTTATCATGTTGCAAGCTGTTTTCTTAGAATGGCAAAGTTGGAACTGAATTTTAAACCTCAGCATGCGTTTAGTGCTTGATTTATAGTTTATACTGATCCTAGCACAGCCCAGCTTTCAGCTGTCCATAGAGTAAAATAATGGGAACAGCATTATCATCTTTAAAAGAACATTTTCTTTAAATGTACAAGCTGAAATAGTTTATTTCAGCACCATTAGGCTAAAATATACATCACCCCATTAAATTTTAATGAAAGTTGTATATGTTTAGAAAAACATGATCCGCCTGTGGGGATTTACTACAGTTTAATACGGAGTTTTTATAATAAAGACTTATTGACACTATAGATTCTTGCCTGAGGCCACTCCCGATGAATCTTTTAAAGTGTTGAATTCTCCTCTAAGCTCTCCTCCCAGCGTTTGATCTGCAGCCTGTACCTCCTGTCTAACCTGCTAATATATTGTCAGAAAGTGTCAGAGCTCACAGTGTGAGGCAAGTTGACAGTTATTTTCAGGTGAGACATTTTCCTCTGCTGTGTCAGCCAGCAGCAGATTCTCCAGCCCATCCAGATCCCAGTTTTTAACCCCCGCCAACAGAGCTGTTAGGAAACGACTCTCAGAGGGCGACATGGCCAAAGAAGCCATTCATTAGCGCCGCTGAGTGCAGCTTGAGACGTCTGGCACCAGCCTGCAATGATGCATTTATTTATCATCTTTAAAACAGAATCTACAGACCTGGCTTGTGCATGATTCATCTGCATTTGTTAGCATGTCTATTACCGGCAGTCTAGCCACTGTTATCGTGGCTGCAATTTTCACCGTCTCTTGAAGAATATCGGCCCGAAGCAATTTGTTTGCACACGAGGCGCACTAAAACACTGAATTTAATGTTCTGTGAATGAAACCAGCAGCTGATTCAAACTGATTCTTCCAGAAATAAAATAAAGTAAAACATTCATAAGCAACAGGAGTTTAAATTGTTGCAAATTGAAAGCAACAGTAGGGTAAAAATAAGAGCCTAGCTACCTGATTGTCTGGTGCAAATCAGAGTAGACCTGTCTCAATTGAAGTAAATGTAAGGTAAGAAAGGAAAGTAAGTAAGGAAAGAAATGTAATGGAAATATTTTGAAACAAAGTTAAAAATGTGAGGAATCTTTATTGGGCTAGTGGATCTGCTTATTTCCTTCAAGCAATGGCAAGATTATTTCAACGTTCTGGTCAGTCCATGGTGGCCTTTATTCAGGCCAAAATTAAACGTTGAAATTTGGGACGTGTTTGGTCCGTCCATTTTGGTCCAAATGCCCAAAAGTTAACATTGAAATCTGAAGTATTGTGGACCAGAACAGCTTGACAATGGCAAACACAGCAAACACGAGCAGTTTTGATCGTGTCCTCAGTCCAGTCAACACGTCTAATAGCATGCAGCCATAGACACCTCCAATTGCTCTGAAATGGTTGTGATCCTGTTGGAATCCTGTGCACCCTGAGTTGACCAGTAGAATATCAATTCTGACAATTGTACACTCAGCAACCAGACATTTTGGTCATTTTGGTGCTGGTAAAACTTCTCATTCAACGCTTGCCGCTTGTTAACTCGTCTGGGTGACTGGGGCAGTCTGCTACTTCTGTTGCCAAAATGTCCTTGCAGCTTATTGATGGCATCGGCTTTAAAAGGGTTTATTGATGTTGAAAATGAGTCCATGTTTAGTCTGTCTGAGTCGGTCCAAATTAGATGTTGAAAATTAGGTTGTGTTTACTCTGTCCAATTTGGTCCAAATGCAGTGCAAAATTAGACCTTGAAAAAAAATTGATGTAGAAATTTGGAGTTTGTTTGCTCTGTCCATGGGGAGTGGGATGGAGCAGCTTATTTGATTTCTTGCCTGGAGATACATGATATTATTGCTAGGCTACCATCCTTGTGTCTGTGGTGCCAAGCCAAAAGATAATTAGCCTAACTTAACTTAGAAAGAATAGAAGCAGGAGGAATCTGTCCAAAAGTTCAAAATGCATCAACCAGCCCCTCTAAAGATTCTTAATTGACATGATTTATCTGGTTTGTTTGATCTGAGCACAGAAATGTAACAAGCATGCGAGCTTTTAAACATGTGACCTCCACAGCAAATTTCTGTCTCATAGATAGATGATTGCATGCATGTGTGCTTGAGTGTCTTTCTTTCTACAAAGTTTGGTCGCATTACATGAAACCTGTCAGAAGTTACGCACCTTGTTTGGCCACTGCCAAAAAAAGTTTTTGGCAGCTGTCATAAATAGTGTATCAGCTGTCGTTGGGCTCATGACCAATCTTTCCACTAAATCTTGTTCAAGTCTGTAAATCCATTATGCACCTTTGTGCGATAGGCCACTCCCATTACCAAGCCCCATTTTAGCCTACTTGCATGAACACAAATGCACACTTTCATGCACTCACACACACACACACACACACACACACACACACACACACACACACACACACACACACACATTTGAGTTACATGCTAGACTATTTCTTGGCAAACAGTGGCAGTGTGCCACAACTCATTCTGGTCCATAGGTCTTCAACAGGGGGTCTGTGACTCTTCAGACTTAGTGCAGGGGGTCTTCCAAAATATCGTTTGATATCCCCCCTCCACCCCAAAAAATATAAATATGTATGAAAATACACATTAGTATGAATTCAACATAATATTGGGACATAAATGGGCCTATCCTTGAAAACAAAACAAAACAACATACCCTCCACCTCAGAAACCACCAGCAAAAGTGCAGAGGGTGATGCTGCTAACATTAGCCATGCTACTAAGTCACGGAAATATTCAGTATGTATCAGGGCGTCCCTGTCCCGTCTCTCCATCACCTGAGGGGTCAGGGGCCATTTTACTGCCACTGTTTTTCATATTTATCAAACTACCTACGTAGGCTCATTAGACCTGTACTGTATCTGAAATGAGTCAATCAATTAATCTCCTCCCCCTCCCTTAATAAAGACCCCATAATTGCTTGAGGTTTTTGCCTGTTAGAAAGTAAGTTTTTCCTTGCAACAGTTGCCTCAGTGCTTACTCTTGGTGGGAACAAGTGGGTTCGTAATGAGTACGGTCAAGACCTGCTCTATTTGAAAACTGCCCTGAGATCACTTTGTTATGATTTAGCGCCATAAAGATAAAACTGAACTGAACAGAATTTACTGTTTAGTAGAGCAGTAGAGAAGGGAAAAGTAAACTGCAATGTCTCCACGGGGGAAATTTGTCTTCTGCACAGAGCAACAGTCTGTTTCTTCTGCAATGATTTTTGTTGCTTGTTTCATGACTGCCTGCTCATACAGGTTCTGTATGGGGTGGTATTCTTTCATCCCTGTTACCATCATGGTGGTTTTGTACATGCTGGCAGGCCTACTTTTCAGTTGCACTGTTAGGTTGCCAAACCATGCTGAAACTTTGTATCTAATGATGCTCTCTAGGACCACCCGGTAGAACATCAGCATGATCTGGCTGCTCACTTCATACAGCCTTAATCGCCTGAGAAAGTATCTGCTGCAGTGTACTGCAGAGGTTATCAGTATGTTTCCTACCAAATAAGGTTGTTTAAGTGAACAGTCCACTATATGTCCTGTCTGCATACACTGCACATTATAAACACAAAAATGACTGAGGTGTGACAGTTTGAACACACCCTTGCATTCAGGAAGTTTGGTGGGAGCCATGCTGAGAAATACATAATGTCATCAAACCAATAACTGCAGGCTACAAATATTCCATTTACTTTCGGTCATTTCATTTCAGTATCTGAAGTATCTGTGTGCGTAAATTTATCTAAGTGGTTGATTCCATTGGGCACGGCACATTTGCACCACAGTTTTGATCTGGCCTCTGCACGTCTGCAGCCCCCACCAGCAGCGTCTCTGAAGTGTTTCAGCAGCAGAGCCCGGCTGAGTATGTTTACTGCTCAGATTTTGCTGATTTGGTCCTCTGTTCTTTTTCTTGTGCTTCTACCATGGATAATTACACTATGTCTTTATGATCGCGAGTCTACAGGGGTTCGTTTATTTTGGAAATTGACTGGATTCTCTCTACTTTTTCTGTGTCTGACTTCCTGCCTGCTCAATCTGTTCTGTGCAAATTGATGTAACATCCATCAAAATTAGACTTTGCGTGTATTTGGTGTGGAGCTGAGAGCCACTAATGGAACGCTCAGATGTGCTACTGGTGGTATCGCAATCATTGTGTGGAATGGCCACGATCAGCTCCAGCTGCTACGGTGCAGCTATAACACAACTCAGCCATGTCAAGCAGAATTTAGTCACAACAGATAGTGTTGAGCTAATGTCCGTGCTCCTGTTAACCTCGATTCTGGCTCTGATGCAGCCGTATTCCTTTCAGAAGCTTCATAATCCAGTGATGATGGTAATGAGCTAAACCCTGTACTAGGCATCACATGATTGCAGTGTTGCGGTAGTGCGGTTATCAGCCCTGGTCTGTATGGCCATTAAATTACATCAGCTTCTGTGAGGACTGCTGTGTACCATCACGCACAATGGTGAGGTACAACAACGACAAGCCCTGGTTCACAGCCAAGCTCAGACAGTTACGGTTGGAGAAGGAGGAAGCATTCAGGAGTGGGGACAAAGACATGCCATGTGCCAGCCTGCTTCAAGACCTCCACCATCATCCCCATCCCCAAGAAACCAAGGACCACAGGACCCAATGACTACAGACCTGTCGCACTGACCTCTGTGGCCATGAAGTCTTTTGAGCGCCTTGTTCTGTCCCATCTCAAAACCCTCACTGACCCTCTCCTAGACCCCCTGCAGTTCACCTACAGAGCCAACAGGTCTGTGGACAATGCTGTCAACATGGCCCTTCACTACATCCTTCAGCACCTGGACTCTGCAGGAACCTATGCCAGGATCCTGTTTGTGAATTTCAGCTCTGCTTTCAACACCATCATCCCAGCGCTGCTCCAGGACAAGCTCTCCCAGCTGAACGTGCCCGACTCCACCTGCAGG